>JAMZAV010004408.1:0-52335 GCA_024449915.1 Sweltsa coloradensis
GCTAAAAAAAAAAAACAAACAATTTTCTGTTACTTCATAGGTTGTATGTATTTTGTAAATATAAAATGAGTAAATTTTTGTTATTGGTGTAAGCTTATTTGTTTGATTGGTTTTGGTGAGCTATTTGTTGAGCGAGCGTAGCGAGCGTCTCCACTTGACTCTTATGGCTCGAATGATTGTTTTTTTTTCTGTTACTGCTTCGATACAGGTCGCACCGTTTCTCTGATCGACCTGAAATTTTGCACACATGTACATATTACCTATGCGGGTTGCTGTGTAGTTTTTGAACAAAATCCAATCGTTGGTTATAAAAATAAAAAAATAAAAAAAATTCCAATCGTTATGAAATTTTGCAGGGTCAATAAGTACAACATTCTCTCCTATTTTACAAATTTTCAGCTAAATTGGTCAAGACTTTAAAGACTTATTGGTATTTAACATTATGGGAATGTCGTACTCGGGTCGTGTTGCACGTACCGGTGCTCGCTCAACAATGCGACGGGACTTTAGCGTTTACCTAGTACTTTGCCACACTTGTTGTTTTCCCACATTTGTCGTTTTTTCTTCTTGACTCCCTTTAATAACGATGCATTGAGGTTTCACTAGTGTATACATAGTACCTACTAGGGCTGCCTAACGATATCGATAATTCGATACGATATCGATATATGAAGAAAAAAATTCGATATCAATATGGAAATGTACATATCGTTTTTTTTTTATGAAATGCTTGGTGGGGCAGTGAGTTATGGTTCTGCAGCGCTGTTCCCCCCCCCCCCCCCCCCCTTCCAGCCACCAACCACATATTGCTAGTCAGTTTGGCTTCGGGCCAAGACTCTTGCTGCTTTGTTTTGTTTATGTTATGAGATAAGATAACAAAACCACGAGTGCGTTCCGTTACCTGCTGGCTCTACTGGGAGCACAGTAAACAACAGTGCTAGCCTGCGCGGTCAGTAGGCCTAGAAAACGGAATGGTTCCCAGTAAAAGCATCCAGCACAAACACTGCAGCTGTCAGAAAAATAATCGTGCAGTCAATTTAAAACATGATATTAATTAAAACTTGAAGAGAAATGAAAAGATTTCACGTTTATCCTCGGTTATGGATTTAACAAATAAATTATTCTCTTGGCGGAATATTTAAAGCCGTCATCTAGCCTAGGCCTAAAGTCATCGACCCATTAATTGCAAGCTATGAATTAAAAAAGAAGTGTAAGCTCGCAAATAAATATTCTTAGCTCATTCCGAATTATTATTGTCATTTTTATTCCAGTGCAATATCAAATATCTCATTTTTTCTGAACAAATAAAGCAATTTATTAACTTTGGAAGCAAACTGACATTTCAACGCCGCCATGACACTAGCTGGTTTACTGGCGATACTGAGCGAGAAACCTCCAGCACTTCCAGTTACTGAAGGCGCTGGGCCAGCAATTTACGGGACGCTCAGCACACTGCTGACAGCAGTTAACGGAACGGGTCCAGTAAAGCTGGCAGTACTTCCAGCAGTTAACGGAACGCAACCCACATGTGCAATCTCATTCATATCAGCAAAGCATAAGGCAGCTAAAGTTGTCACACTACAGTAGTATCCAGACAGAGTCTGGGAGAGAAAGAGATAGAGAGAGACAGAGAATCAGTTCGCTTCTATCTCTTCGCGGTGCAGCCGCAAGTATTGTTATGATTGTTCTTCATATCCATTATCCTCACCCGTCAATCATCTGTCCCTTTAACAATAACATGTCTATTGTCATGTCTGCATTGCCAGCGGGCGGCTTTGACCGTGCCCAAAGAACATGAAAATAAAAAACAATATCGAAATTCGACTTCAAAAGTTCGATATCGAATCACGATATCGATATGATTTTTTTTAATCGGTGGGCAGCCCTAATACCTACGTACATAAAGTGGTCATCTGTTGATTGATCTGTGTCTCGTTGTGTTAGTTGGTGACGGCCGGCTGGGCTTCCCTGAGGACGGACCGTACAACGCGATCCACGTCGGGGCCGCCGCGCCCAAGATCCCTGAAGCTGTGAGTCCTTAATAAATAAATAAATAAATACACTCGTATTTAGAATAGGGTTGGGACTTGACATCGATTATTCAATTGAACATTGATGCCGAAGCAAGATTGGCTTTTGATTGGACATCAATTTGACATCTTTAAGAATTAAAAAAAAAAAAGATTGTGGAACCATGTAAAAAACTAGGGCTGCCCAACAATATCGATAATTCGATACGATATCGATATGAAGAAAAAAATTCGATATCGATATAAAAATGTATATCGTTTGATTTTAAAATTTTTTTTTTTTTTTTTTTTTTTTTGAAATCAAGAAATGGTTGGTGTGGCAGTGAGTTATGGTTCTGCAGCGCTGTTCCTCCCCCCCCCCCCTCCCACGCCACAACCACATATTGATAAGTCAGTTTGGCTTCGGGCCAAGACTCTTGCTGCTTTGTTTTGTTTATCTTATCAGATAAGATAACAAGAACACATGTGTAATCTCATTCATATCAGCAAAGCATAAGAGACAGCTCAAGTTGTTACACTAGAGTAGTGTCCAGACAGAGTCAGGGAGAGAGAGGTAGAGCCAGAGAAGTCAGTTAGCTTCTATCTCTTCGCAGGGCCGCCGCAAGTATTGTTGTGATTGTTCTTAATGGGACGGATAGTGGCATGTCTGTATTCCGGCGGGGCCTTGGTTACGCCCAAAGAACGTAATAATACGTAAAAAAAAAAAAAAAATGAAAAATGTTTTTTTCAAAAAAAAAAAAAAAACGATATCGATAGGCTACTCGATTTGAAAAGTTCGATATCGAATCACGATATCGATATATCCCCTCACGATATCGATATGATGTTTTTTATCGTTGGGCAGCCCTAGTAAAAAACATATATTTTACTTTTTGCATAATAACATTTCCTATTTTTTCATTAAAAAAGGGGTGGGGGGGGGGGAAAATCAAAACAAAAAAATCCATCATTTTTTTTCGATGTCTAAAAGAATTTTTGTGTTGATTTTTTTTATGTGATGTCGAAATTTTTGATTTGACATCGATTATGAATTTATAATCAAATCCCAACCCTAAGAGTTTATATTAAATTTAAACCCGACCAAGCCAACCCTGTAGGCACTGACACCATCGACGAGCGAACAATGACCAACTAGAGACCGGCATATTAAAGTAGGAAACACCGATCAATCATGCTGGACACGATTCCACCCGCAGACAGCGCCAGAATCAACAAGGCTGATTCGGATCAGCATTGAATTTATTATGTGCCTCGTTTGCTAGGGTGGATCCAAAGTCATCGTTTACAAATTCCTATGCCAAGAACTGATGACCTTATGTCCAAATCAGAAGTTAAGAAACTTCTATCTATACTAGCAGGATTTGAACCCTGGACTTTACATATCAATACAAGCCAAAACTAAACTCAAATGAAACATGGGACCAGAAAAAGATGCTGTTATTTAATAATAGAAATACTTATCAATAATTATGTAATAATAAAAAATGATTGGAGAAGGGTTGACAGGTTGGGAAAGCAAAGAGAATATAAATCCCAGCCTGAAGGGCTGGGGGCGACAAAACTTTTCACCTGCTGATGACAACTGCAGCTAAATTAAAGTTGTTACCTTAATCCACGTCCCGTTTCGTCCTTCGTATGAATGAATAGGCACCCTGGCCGAGCAACAACAGAAGGGGCAGCTTTTTTTTTGTTGCCAAGGGTCCTGTTTCGAATCCAGGGCGAGTCATGGATGTTTTGTCTCCCGAGCACTAGAGTTGGGAGGGAAGCCCCCTTACTGGTTGTGCTGACTGTGTGCCCCAGTATGAATGGTGTTTGAAGTAACCTTGCTGATGATGACAACATGCAAGCAGAATTTACTTCTTGCGTGGCCCTTACACAGGTTTGGTTATGTGTTGTGAGTTTTGTTTGCATGTAGTTAGCTGATTTTTAGTGGCCACCATCCGCCTGATGAGTCCCAGAAGGAGGAAACGCGTCGTGGATTGAGATAACAACTTTAAATGAGCTGCAGTTGTCATCAGCAGGTGAAAAGTTTTTTCACCCCCAGCCCTTCAGGCTGGGATTTATGTTCTCAGTTGCTTTCCCAACCTGTCAACCCTTCTCCAATCTAACTAGCCGATAAACATTTTTCACACTAGAACTAATAATAAAAAAAGAAAAGAGTTAGATGTGCAATGCTATACGAGAGTCTCAGATGATGTCACACCGACTGTCATGGCCGACTGGTGGGCAAAAATTATGTTGTCACTAGGGATGACATCGGGTACTCGGGTACCCAACTCCTACCAGACTCCTGTTGGAGTCGACTCCATTTTCAAGGAGCCGGGGTAAAAAAAAAAAAAAAATTTTTTTTTTTTTTTTATAAATTTTGAATGAAATTGCACTTGTTGTCTCGTTAGTCGTTATCTTATCTCAAAACGTAAACATAACAAATCAGCAAGAGTCTTGACCGGGCCAAGAGACAAGCAAGCTAGTGATACGTAGCGGGTGGAGGGGGATGGCCGGACAGCGTTGTGCAACCCCACTGAAAATCAGTTATATAACTGAGTGGGTAGACTCATACAATTTATTTATTATTTATTTAACGAAAGTAGTGGGCTAAAAATAACTTTTGCATAAAAAATTCCTTTTTTTTTTTTTAAATTGTGGATCGGGGAGTCGACTCCTACCCGGTTCCCAAGGCTCCGGAGTCGACTCCAATATTTACTACCCGATGTCATCACTAGTTGTCACCATCTAAAAAGTGTTAAAAGGGTGAATTTAATTGATGATTCCATAAGTTGCAACCATTTGATATTCAACCAATTGAATATGTATTCAGTATTTTTTTATCTGTTATTAATGTTTTAGCAAGGAAAACAATGAAAATTAAAGCTCTGGTTTTCTCAACAACAATTAAAAGCTGGAAGCATGTACAAGCAGGTCCAAGGGCTATGCCAGCTGACCACTTTCGATGCTTTGAAGTAAACCAAACCTACCGTTTTGTGGCTGACAAATAGTATCCCAATGTTACTGGAAGAACTTTAGCTATCAAACATATTGACATTTTGCGTCGTAGACCTACACATTTTAAAATCAGTGTAGGCGATGAAAAATATTTTATTTCTTTCTATCCGCCTATCGTAGTCATGTTAAAATTGCATTCTTAGCTCCTACCACGGCCCAAAGTTAGTAGATACTGCGCCGCTCAAAGCCTTCCTGAAACTCTGTATTAGGCCTCATTGATAGAGGTACCTAGTGAAAAATGGTGAAAAACGAAATTTGCAAATTTTTTTAAATGTCCTGTTTATTGCCTAAAATGTAATATTATCAACAAATTACATCATTTAGAGATGGAAAAAAACATATTTTGAAAACGCGAATTTCGCGTGTAGAGCGCTAAATAATGATTAAAATTGTATCAAACTGGTCAAAACGCGAATTAAATCGCGAAATTGAACCTTCTGGTGTGTAAAATGTGAGGCGATGGTGGAGGTGCCGGTCCAAACCGAAAATTACGCGTGCGGTAGGCGGTACCGTCACGTCACGGACTTTACGGAAATAGACCTCCAAAATAACGGTGCGTTTCACGGATTCCGCGAAAATAGTCCACCAAAACAACAGTGCGTACATTTTTTATTTTTATTTTTAAGAACGTTTTTGACCATTTTCTTTTAATTGTAAAAAACGCAAATTTGGGTTTTTATATCACCATTTAATTTTTTTTTATTTATTTTATTGGAACCGAAGTAGGTCTTGTAGATGGTAACCTTGCACTTCTTTGCTAGGCCTACTTCTCTGTTCCATATAAGTTCTCTGATAGATTGGACCAACCCAACAACTTGCCGCGTCCATATCTCTGGTTGAATTCTTCACTCGCATGCTACTCCCCCTCCCCCCCCATGTAAGCCTACTTATCCTATAATATTAATGTTTTGCACCCTTGTGTTGTAGCTGGTGTCCCAACTGAAGCCGGAGGGCGGATGGTCATCCCGGTCGGTCCCGAGGGAGGTAACCAGGAGTTAGTCCAGGTGGACAAGAAGACTGACGGTTCTGTTACGCAGACTCCGCTGATGGGCGTCGTGTTCGTTCCTCTAACTGACAAGGATCATCAGTGGCCCGGCAGGTAAGTGGGTCGCCTGCCTGCGTACTGATTGTTGATTCAAAAGTAGAAAATACAATAATACAGTAAGAACTCTCTTATCCGATCTCCGCTTATCCGATGTACCGTGTTAACCGAGCCGCCCAAAAAAAAAAAAAAAAAAATTAAAGTTTTAAATACGTAAATAAAACATAAAAATAATTACAGACGCCGCGCCGCACTTTTTTAAATGTACTCGCATACATTTGTAGGCATGCCTTACGAGTGAGTGCAAAGAAGATAGATCGGCGATATATCTCGACTTTCGAGCAGTGTGCATCAGTCTACGAAGCATATAGAGTTCAGTGGTCAGTGTGCGTCGGGCGCATCGCCGGTAAGCGTCAGTGTCACCCACTGAGCATATAGAGGTCAGTGTGCGTCGCGCGCATGCGCGTGCGCATACGATCCAGCCATCTCACACACAGCTGTTCAAAGATGGTCGTTGTGGAACTAGATGCAATCATGTTTCAACCGATTCACGAAATTCGTAATCACAACGCATTGAATTGTTATTCCTGGGCTTATCTTATTTCTTTCCCAGACTTATCTTGCGTCGTGAGCTTCAGCGCGGGCATAGTAGTGAGAGGTTTTCCCACATGAGAAAGAGAGCTAGGCCTAGGCCTACTGCGTCGAGTTTAGGCCTAGACATACGTTTTTATTACGACATGTAGGCCTAATTGTGTACGTGTGTTTGTGAGCTTGATTTACAAGCTATTAAATCATTTAGTATACCCTGTATGAAGTGTATCGTGTGTATTTTATGTTCCTTTATCCATTACATGTGTCATATATCATTTTACCACATCAGGCTATGCTACGAGAGCAAATAAACAAATGAACCACGCCATCCGAGTTTTTCGCAAATCCGAGGTGCTCCCGGTCTCATCCAACTCGGATAAGAGAGTTCTTACTGTAATAATAATAAAAATAGTAATAAATAGTAGTAAGTAAAATAAAAATAATAGTTGGTTTCGAATAGCAATGTAAGTGGAGAGTAGTTATGATGACGATTAATCGTTAACCGGTTAAGAACTGATTAATTTTTGTAACTGGTAAATTGTAATGATTATTTTAGTAAAGTAAATTATACTCCTGTACTTAAAAGTTAAATCTATGTTTGTAGAGAAGAAAAAATAAAATATATTCTATTCTATTCTATTCTATTCTATTTATTGGCAATGTAATGTGAAATTTCTTTCTTTGTATTTACCGCGCGCGAGATAAAGAGAACCGACTTTGCCCTGATGTTATGTTGTTATTTACTGGTCCGAGTGCCGCCCGCTTTAGACAGCTCAACACGTGCCGCCGACCACATGGGTAATGAAGTCCCTTTTCTCCCCCCTCATTAGCAGCAGTCTGGCAATGTGAGAGGGTTTAGTACCCGTTGCGCCCCCCCCCCCCCCCGTCCCACCCATACGATCGTAGTATTTCAGCCCTGCCGACAAACACAACTTGATACTTGATCTGACCTACCCACTCCACTACCGGCCTCTTTTCCCGACGAGCTTGAATGAGCATGAATTTAAGCACATGTTTCTATTAGGGCTGGGCTATGACATAAAGTTCAAATATCGATAATTGTCAAAAATTTCGATATCGATATCGATATATCGAAAGCAATACATGTATTTTGAATATCCCCTCCCTCATAACAGTTTGCAGTGAAATGAAAAACAAAGTATTTTCTAAACCATTGTGTTTTTTATTGATTAAAAAAATACACTGATCTGGTCATTTTAACATTTTTATTATTGATTTGATATTGAAGTAATATGTAAAAAAGTCTTCCTTCCGTCTTCGTCTTTGTAGGAAGAACACTCAACTGCCCGGATTCTGCAACGAGAAAAGACGCAAATATTAGACTTAGGTCTTTGCGTGTAGGCCTAGAGCTTGGCAATGTAGTCAAACTCAAAATATAAATGTTTGTTGTTTGAAAGTTACGACATAAATAAATGTTATCATAGTACGCGTAATAAATTAGCAAGATACTGTGTGATAAGTGCAAGGTCACGGGTGGTTTCACTGAAAGGCGGCGAGGCGATTGCACGGCGTGCATCGGTCGGAGGAGAGTCGAGCGCATGAGCGTACAGTCGGGTCATAAAAAACGATACCCACCTAATAATAACTAAAATAAAAACTCGTAAATAAAAACAGTTCTTACCACAACTTGTAGTTTGCTCTCATGAACATCAAGTCCTCGAGATGAGCACCTGTCAAGCTTGCTCGCGTCTTGTTCATTACGTGTCCAGCTTCACTAAAAACACGCTCGCACGGAACACTGGTTCCGACCACGCCCAAGTATTTCTTAGCCAGCACAGCAATGATTGGAAATGACTTCTCATTTCGTCTCCACCACTTCAAGTGGACAGCTGTCAGGTGGTTCTAGATCTCGTGCACGAAACCTACGTATCTCGGAGGTTATTGATTGATCTGGATTAGCTTCTTGATCTCCTCATCACTGTCATCTAGCAAACCACACTTCGCCTTTTTTAGAAGGTTGTCGCGATTGTCCTCTTCGTCTTCTAGGCCTTGTTCATTGATAGTTCGTTCGGCTTCGATTTTTACGTCATTCCAAACTGCATCAGCATTGAACCCTGCCCTCTTTTCCAGAGTTGTGTGGAAGCGAGGATCCAACGCGGTGGCTCGTAATACGATAGGCTGTGTTTCAAGTTGCCGAATTCGTTCGTCCAAATCCTTTGATACGGCGGTCTTGACATCTTTTAACAATTTTGAGTCCGTTGCTGCGGTAACAGTTTTTTTAAGAAGACTGAGGAAAATGCGCACAGTAGTCGAAGCAGTGACGTATTTCTCGCCACCGAGTGTAGTAGTGGCCTCTTTAAACGGCTCAAGGAAATTGGCCAAGTCTTTAATGCGTTTTTCTTCATTTGCCGTGATTAGCCACGATTCAGTTTTAGTGTTTTGCAGAAGAACATTGTTCAGCGCCCGTTTATTTTCATAAACTGAACACAGCATATCATAGGTCGTGTTCCAACGTGTTGGTACATCTTGCACCAATTTGTGTTGTACCAAGCGAAATTGCCTTTGGGCTTCCTCTAGAGCTTCTTGTGCCGTCGAACTGTGATGAAAGTGACCAACAATTCGTCGGCATTTTGCTTGGATGGCATCAACTCCGTCCGTTGACAACCCTTTGGTGACGGAAAGCTGAATCGTATGCGCCGCGCACCGAACATGCCCCGCCTCTTTCAACCTTATGGCCTTCACGATATTGGCGGCATTGTCGGTGACATATGAAGTGACTTTATCCACTAGCCCCCATCTTTCCTCTAGTTCGTTTAAAATAACAACAATGTTTTCCGCAGTGTGTGCACCGTGGACTTTCTTAACTTCCAGCATGAGAAATTTCAGTATCCAATTTTCCACGTAGTGAATAGTGACGCCCAAAAACGCCATGTTGGCCAATGAGGTCCAAAAGTCTATGGTTAGAGTAACGTTTGTGAAAGAATCAGACTGAAAGTCCTCTTTCAGTTCAGATCGTTTTGTTTCGGCTTCCGCCTCGAGCATACGCGTAAATTGCCGCCTTGACGGCAATTTGTACTCGGGTACAAAGTCGGCCAACATTTGCACAAATCCACTACCTTCCACGGTTGATATGGGTCGCATGTCATGTACAATATATTTAAGCACTGAGCTAGTTAGGCGTTGTGCCCGTGCACTTTCTGTTGGTAGTTTACTTTTCCACATTTTAAGCAGTGGATTTTGTTTCGGAGTATTTCTTGCTGCCTTGCACATGACTAAATGCGCAGATAGGTTCGAAGTATTTCTTGAATATTTGACTTTGGCGTCGCACAAACTACATCGCACGAAATTTTCATCTATTTTCTTACCACTTGCATTAACCTCAAAACCAAAATACTCCCACACGTCGCTGCGCGCACCGGCCAGCTTCTCTAGTTTACGTTTTTCACAGTAGTAGCCTGGCCCTCGCTAGTAGATGCCATTACACAAGATAAAGTAAACCAAAGATAACGAATGATAAACAAAATAACTCCCGCCCGGCACGAGTAACAGCTGTAAATCTGGCAGCGAACCAACTCGGAGAGCACGTGTCACAGACGATAACCAAGCAACTTAGGCGAGGGGAGAGGGGAAGGTTCACTCACGTATTTTTTGCGCACGGCCGGCTGACAAGTAGAAGCGCGCGCAGCGGGTTAGGTGGGGACGGACAAGTGTAGCGACGAGTGGTGAGGGGAGGGGATGAAAGGTGACGAGAACAAAAATTTGCAAGTTATATTTTTTTGCACAGGCAATTGAAACGTGGAACATTAGAAATCAAAACTTGATTTTTGAAATTTTATTTTTTATTTTTTTTCGACTTTTATTTTATTTTTAAATTAATTACTTTTTTCGATATTTTTTCGATATTCAACCAAATATCGATATCGAAAAAATCGGCTCATATCGATATCGTATCGAAATATCGATTTCTTTGCCCAGCCCTAGTTTCTATGCCATGTGATCATTTTTTATTGTATGCGACGAAATCGACTGCAGTCGTGAGTAGCCAGCCTCAGTTTCACAAGTGTTGTATTGACAGCATCATTGATTAAAAACAATGATGCTTGCATTAGGGTTAATTTAACATTGAGAAACACAACATTTTGAACGATACGGTGTGAGGAAAACGATCGATTGAGGAACAGTGGATGCGGGAATTTTTAACATTGTGTAAATGGGACTTTTGCAAAAACTTTTCAAATATAGCGATCATGGCGGGAAAACGGACGATGCGGGAACAATCCATAAGGGTTTTACTGCATTTTATTTACTATGTAATAAACTTTGCGTCATGGCGTGTGCACATTGAATTGAGATGAAAAGAATAAAATGTTGTTTGTAGTTTATTTTTACGTTTGGAAGATTTGATAGAATTTCCAGCTGCTCAAAATGTTTTCTTCCGCTCTTGCGATTTATTGCACGGAACAGATAATACACAGCATAATTACCCCTTCCCCTCCCCTTCCCGCGCGAGGCCGGCCAGGTTATGTCGCGTAAACAATGCTGGCTACACTACACTTGTATTAGTAGTTTTAGGGCGCTTTAACAGCTAAAATTATTCGCGCATACTACACTCGTCTTTGGCAGTCTTTGTGAAGGTGAAGGTCGTTCTCTGTGAAGTACGATTTCAGCATGTTTTTAGATTCAACGGCGTTATTTAAGTGTCCAATATTTATTACTCGACACTGACAGCATTCAGAGATAAAAAATACATAGCGGGCGGGCGCGAGCACTAATGAATGAACTGATATGTAAGTTAGGCATGGCGTGGGCGGGAGGGAAGGGGGGCACTGAGATAGCGACGAGGCAATCGACCTTGAGCTGCCTACGATCTGATATCGGTTACACTACGCAGATGTGCCACATAAGCAATTTCGTAATCGGTGCTTGATGTTACTCCCGGTTATCCTGCTTGCGATTGCACTACACGAAGCGAGCTTCGATAATGCGTGATTTTATGCATTTTTTAAAAATGAACCGGTTAACCGGTTA
Organism: Sweltsa coloradensis; assembly: GCA_024449915.1. Lineage (NCBI taxonomy): Eukaryota > Metazoa > Arthropoda > Insecta > Plecoptera > Chloroperlidae > Sweltsa > Sweltsa coloradensis. The sequence continues at coordinate 11,656 of JAMZAV010004408.1, forward strand.
AGAGAAACCTTAACCGTCGTCGTCACTAGTGGAGAGAGTTTGTTGGTCTTGTGGTTAGCAGGTCTGCTTCCTATGCAGAAGGTCCAGGGTTCGATTCCCGCTTTAGGCAGAAGTTTTTTTAACTTCTGATTTGGACTTGGGTCCATTAGTTCTTGGCTTAGGAATATGTAACTGTAAACGGTTACTTTGGAACTGTCCTAGCAACGAGGCACATAATAAATTCACGAGTTGTTCTGAATTAGCCTTGTTGATTCTGGCGCTGTCCGCGGGTGTAATCGTGTCCAGCTTGATTGATTGGTGTTTCCTACTTAAATATGCCCGTCTCTAGTAGGGATGCAAATTTTCCGTAAATTTTGAGTGTTTGGAAAAAACCCATAAATTTCCGTGTTTTGAAATTTTGGGAAAATTTGATTTTTGTTTTGAATTTTAATAAATGTTATTTTTTATATTTTTCATTAGGTGTAAAGTTTAATTTAATAACATTCATAATAGTGAAACTATGAACCTAGGACCTCCTGCCTAGAGGCTTTAGTGCCAGTTGTGAATATTATTAAGTCTACCTCTTCATATTGTTTATTTAATGTTATTTAAACTCAAATAAGTTTAATTGTGTATGTTGAAATGGAAAAAATTAAGAGATTCAGCAACCTTATTAAAAAATATTTTTTTGAATTCAAGGACAAAATATGGTCAAGGTGAAGGAGGTATTGTAGTATTTTATTGTCATTGCACATTTTGATGTGTTTTGTCCTTGAATTCAATGGATCTTGAACAAAACATTGAAACGTCTTATTTTATTGTGCTTAAAAGCATATGTTTCATACAAATAATGTTTATAAATTTCCCAAAAAAGCCTTTTTTTCCGCACCTCAAAGAAAAAACAGGAAAAACATGTTTTCCCCCAAAAAAAATTGTTTTTTTTCCAAGCCTTTACATCCCTAGTCTCTAGTTGGTCATTGTTCGCTCGTCAATAGTGTCTGCGCCCACAGGGTTGGCTTGGTCGGCTTTGAATTTAACGTCCTAGCTACTAAAAATTAGTTCAAGGTGGCTTGAGTAGGTACTCAAATAAAATTTTAGTTATTTATTTATGGCTATTTTTTAGGGGTGTGCAAATCCACGTTTTTCATTTGAATCCAAAGCGAATCCGAATCTTTTTCAATGGAATTTTGCGTAGCCTATCGTTAAGAGATGTGCAAAAATGTTTTTAAAGTTTGAAAATTTGTGTCTTAAAAATAAAAATTCAACATCTTTCGTTATTTACCAAATACCAATTTGATAATGCTCAAATTTAAAAAAAACACAAAAAATGCCTAGTTTAAAATTATCAGTAGGGGCCTGTCACAAATTCCAGGACAATTTATGATTAATTTAAAAGAAAAACAAGCACATGAGAGTGAGAATCAGTTTTAATTTTAAGCTCAATTTCAGTTTTCTGTTTTCTAATTTTCCGACAGTTTTTACCACCAGATTAATTTCGACTACCCGGTACCTCTACCAAAAATAGGAAATTATGCATTTTTGTGTAATGTCAATATTGTGATATGAAGTATTTTGAGCTAAATCGCATACAAACGATTATTACGATCTCAAAATTGCGCTTTATGACCTGGCACCTCCACCATATGTACCAGCCAGGAGCCCAAGATTAATTTAATTTTGACTACCTACCCGGCACCTCCACCAAAACTTTGAAAAAAGCTTTATTTGAAATTTTGTGACCTAATTCGCATTTAAAGACATTGCTGCCTTCCTGATACACACCGGAAAACGGCGTGTAAACGGCGGGAAATTCAAATTTTAGAATACTTCGAAAACTCGAATCTGCTAAAATTGACTTGAATCTAAATCCGAATCCATCTTGGATTCGGAATTTGCACAGACCTACTATTTTTACAACTGACACAGCTAATCAATTACAACTAGGGATGTCAACGATTAAATTATTATAATCGATACTCGAATTCACTTTCACCTCCATAATCGATTATTAATCGATTTTAATCGTTTTGTACAATGTCGGTATAGTAGCCAGTTTCTTTCAAACTTCGGTCTGGTTTCGGTTAGTTTGAATCGCCCGCGCAAGGCATGAGCTCGCATCGGCGCCGTGGCGGGGACTTGAGCACTCACAACAATCTCGAAGAAGACAGTCGGGAGCATAATCAAGAGGAAGTGGCGGGGTAGATAAAGCATACGAGATGAAATTGGCATCAATGCTGTGATCAAATTCAATTGTTTGATGCCATGTTGTCGAAAACTCTTGGCCTAGGCCGAAACACAACACCAGAGCAATCACTTTTGTCACACTCAAGACGCCATGTTACGTAAAGGTGCAACTACTGCTCGGCGTTTCAGGCGCGTTGAGTGCGTTTACTGTGTTTATTGACTGCCGCGCCAACTACGCCGCGTGGAACGCTTAAACAGAATGCAGCTTTAACTCCTCCCACTCCTTCCGACCTTGCACGGCCAGCGCATGCGCACATGATGACAAGGCAAGGCTGGTACGAACGATGTATTTTGCGACGTCGCTTCAATCAAATGTGGATCGGGAACAATCTCGCGTGCTAGAAATTGATGGAAACGTATCTCACGGGCGAGCAAGACATTAAATCGGCGGTTATCACGGCGTATTTGGCGGGAAAACGTAACATACGGGAACGTTTCTCGCGGGTAATAGGCGGCGGATCTTGAAAACTAAATTTAAAAAAAACGCAAAAATTTAAAATCAATTATTTTTTAAAAATCGATTAATCGAATCGATTTAATCGTAATCGTTGACACCCCTAATTACAACCAATTTGGTTATTCACGGTCAAAAACTACTTTTTCAAGGTAACAAATAAGTTTTTACCATTTAGGAGTAAAAGTAAATAAAAAGGATGGTTACAGATCCAACCACAGGCATTCTCAACTGCATTGGCGCATATTGACAAAATGGTTGGGGTGCCCTTAAACCAAATCTAACTCGGCTGTTGGGGTTCAAAAGCATCTTATGGCTGACTCGACTTTGAATATATCAAACTTAAGAGGGTATGATGAGGCTAGAACGGAGGCCAGTTTAAGCGCCCAGCTTTCTGGATTTTTTGGGTAAACGGTTTATAACACCATGATCAAATTTCACACCTAACGTTTATAAAGAATAAATCTATGTTATCCATTATGCGTATTCCTAAATTAATTCATTGATTTTTAACCCTTGGTTAACCACCTGGGGTCAATGCGGCCCCCAGTCAACATTTATTGCTTAGCCATGAGCGCATCTATGGGCGTGGCGTACTGTGAGTCTCAGTACCTTCAAGTTACATCTAACCAATGAAAATTCAGTTGGAGCCCGGTCTCCATGTGTTACGTATTACTCTCCACGTACCTCGCGGGGATTCAAAGGACCCCAGGTGGCTACTTACGTACTACATTTTCAAGTGTTTTTACATAGGCAAAACTTTTATCAATGTATTTCACCCTCACCAAATAACCATATTTTTCATTTAAATTGATAGATATGAACTTATATACACTTATCTAAGTAAATAATACGTATATTATATAATATAAAAAAATCATACATATAAATATGAATGAAAAAGGTCAATTCAGGGGAGGGGGGGGGGATTGGTCAAAATTTCACCAAAGTAAACAAAAAAGGGAAAACTTTTTGTGAAATCGAATCAATCATACATTAAACATCATTGGTAAAAAAAAAAAAAAAAAAAAAAAGTTCAAAAAATGGACTCAAATTTGACAACATTGCGTTATTTTCCAGTTTTTTCCGAAAAATTTCAAGTGGGAAAAAAAACTATAATTTTCGCGAATTTTAACTCTTGAAACACTAAGTGGTCATCAGAAAGGTTCAAACATTAATTCCTGACGAATAGTAGGTTCCAAAATCTGAAACCTGGCAAACACAAGGCTTTAATGATGGGTCCTGACGCACCCCAGGTGGTAAGTTATGCTTCTCAGAAACAGGTGGTTAACCAAGGGTTAATTAAAAAATTAGTAAATCAGCAAAATTTACTCCATTTTGGTCAGCTTCGGGAATTTGTTCTAATTCCAAGTGTATAAAAAAATTTAACTCAAATTTGCATAATAGATATCAACATTTAAATCAATGTGAACGCATAGGTTAATTTGGTTTGATCGTAAGATAAACGGTTTGGTGGGAATTTCCAGAATTGTAATCCATGTTTTGGATTTCCTATTTTTTGCACGTTTTGGACTTATGTCTCGCAATGGATCTTTAACGCTTATTTTGTGCAACCAATTACGGATATCAATATAAAAGTACTTTAATAACATCCATTCAAAATTTGGTAATGATATTACCAACCGTTCAGCAGAAATCATCAACACCTGTTTGCGCGCATTTGAGTTGGGCCAAGCTCAGCGTCCCCTCTTAACTAGTCTAACATACTAACGTGAATGACACTATGGATAACAATCGTTATCACCGAAAATAGCATCGCTAACTGCGTGATATCGATAGACATAATATCCATAGCGGCATTCACGCTAGCCTTTAAGAATCACACAGTAGGGTTGCCACTTCTCAGGATTTTATCATGGATAATATTATGATTTAAAACAAAATCTTAGTATCTTTACTTTTATTAAATAAATATGAAATTAATTCATTATTCAGTCTAAATTCAGACAAAAAAGCAATCAACATTAATGAAAACATCAGTAAATAATAAACATCAGTGATTGTCGTAAACGATGCCTAACGCATACAGGAAAACGTTTAGGGCTAAATAAATTATAAAATGCATGCAATAATCACAATAATTTGTATTATCCCTAGGGCTAAAGAATTGTGATGTAATGCTAAATAAATAGCTTTTTCAAATAATATTTATCTGGACGGTTTAAGTATCTCCCGAGTGTAATGTGGCAACCCTGTCCTGGCTGACTCTGACCGTGGTTGTTGTAGATTGAAGAGGAACCTGTTGGCTCGACTCATGTCACAGCCGCGGCCCGCTAGCGCTCCGGGAGAAAGTGTAGCCTCGGACAAGTAAAGGCAAGACTCATTCAATCACTTAGCTTGCTGCAACCTCACAGTCATGGGCTAGGCTTGCTAGGAACCTGTTGGCTCGACTCATGTCGCAGCCGCGGCCCGCTAGCGCTCCGGGAGAAAGTGTAGCCTCGGACAAGTAAAGGCAAGACTAAAGGTGCGTTTACAGTTCGGCGTTACTCGCAAAGCGAAGGCGCGTTGACCAATCAGCGTGCGTTTTCTAGCGAACTCCCAAAGGCCCTAGGCCTCGCAAGAAACATAAACTAAGTTCATCTTTTTTGCCTTTGCGACAAGGGAATAAATTGCTCCGCCCATGCCCCGACTCCACATTATATTTATATACCTGACAGTAATATTTGTCATGACGATTAGCCATGTTTTTCTTTTAAAAAGGCGTTCTTAAATTAATCTGTGAATATAACAAGTGTTGGTGACTCGCGGCAAACTTGCCTTTGCCTTTGCAAACTTTGCCCCTTCGCTTCGCGAGCAACGCCGAACAGTAAACGCACCTTCATTCAATCACTTAGCTTGCTGCAACCTCACAGTCATCGGCTAGGCTTGCTAGGAATCCGAGAAACAAACTTTCTTTAGAGCTGATGTAGGTAGGCCTACACTGTCCAAATCTGAGTAGGTACCTACTAAACACTTCTAGGGAATCGAGTTTGGAGACTTCTATGTACTTAGATCTTGTCTTGACTATTTCACAACTGTTAACCAAGTGCGGAAACGACCTAGACCCACTTGCTAGTTAAGTTTAGATTGGAGAATGGACAGGTTGGGAAATACTAATAGAGAATACTAGGAAAACGCTTGAAGTTGGTCGCGTTGATAAGCGAGCCATGCTCTATATAATTTGTTGATGGTCCAAATTTCAACCTGATCTGTATCTTCGTGCAACCGCTATCATGAGCCAAAAAAGCACTAGCTTCGTGCGACTTTTAGTTTACATGGTAACTTTACTTTTGTTAAAATGTAATTTCCATCTACACTACTTATCGGATCAATATAAAATTAACATATTCGTGACCGGACGGACATTCTAAATCATTTGGCTACCTCAGATTTTGTCGCCGTATAGTTTAAAAAAAAAAAACTTTCGATTAATTCTAATGTAACTTTATAACTTTTTGAACGATTTTGCCAGAAAACTAATGGCATTCAATCCAGATCGAAGCTTGCGGATGGTCCAAATTTCAACTCGATCCGAACCTGACGCTTGCGCAACACTTTAAAGTTCAATAATAAATCAAAAGTAAATCGTTTTAAAAGGCTAGGGCTCTGGGCTTATATAATTGAAATAAAATTGAAGTTTGACGTTTCGTCTGTTGTTTTGTTTATTGCATTGTCACTGCATATCGATAATCTACTGACCGTATTTAGCGTGCAGTGCTTTTATTAGTTTCACATTTAAGCCGCCCTCAGCGCGCAGAGCGTTAGATTCCGTTTTGACTTGGGAGTAAGGGGACCTCCCCAAAGGGGAAACTTCTTTATCGACTCTGCCTACAGCTAGTTTAGAGTTGTTTGTTATGCTTAATCCACTACTTGTTTCTTCTTCTTCTTCCTGGTGGTCTCCGAGCACCAGAGTTGGGAGGGAAGCCCCTGACTGGTTGTGTGTAGTGGTGTGTCAAGTAACCTTGCTGATGATGACAACACGCATGCAGAATTGACTTCTTGCGTGCCCCTTACACAGGTTTCGTTATGTGTTGTGAGTTTTGTTTGTATTTAGTTAACTGATTCTTAGTGGCAACATCCTCCTGATGAGTCCTATAAGGACGTAAACCCGTTGCGAGATTACATTTGGCCGCCCCCAATAAAATAGAAAATTTTGTAACCTCGATCTTTTGTGGGTGGTTATTATAATAACATGCGTTAGGACTGCGATAAATGTGCAGCCCTAAGCGGCCGCGTACGCCCCTAAAGTTTCATTCACAACCAAATTATATTGAAAAACACCAAATTTGACCTTCATTGACCTCTGCTGGCCACAAAATCAATTTTAAACAATTGAAATATTTTTTATTTGAAAGATCCTTAAATAAGCTTTGATTAGATACCGTGGTTACTAGGTTTCAAAAATACAATTTTTTAAATTCAATTTTATAACATTTTCATTTAGGGGATGATTAGACCCACCCACCTATGCGGATTTTAGGGGATAATTTATGGGTTATTTAGTTTTTTCCTGAATCCAATGATGCCAAATTTGCTTCTGTTGCAATTTGTCCTAGGTTCGGCCTCAAATTTGCGGATAGATCCCGGACTATAGACTAGAGTTACCGTTAACACACTTAAATATGCACTACATCTTAAGTTATTTCAAATCTCTGAAGTATCACTTCGTCAGTGAGATAATTTTCCCTCTTCAAGCAGGCTTCTAATCGGCACGCTAGCGCTCGGGATAAAGGATAGAAGACTAAGCGTCTAGCGCTGTGCTACGCTAAGCTTATTTATGTCATTGGGTCAACGTATTTTGTTGAATTAGGAGTTGTCTACCACAGGTTCACTTCATAAAGATATTTGAGGAAAGTAGTTGAAGACAGAGGACTTGCGCGTGTGCGTGTGTGCGTGTGCAGTGCGCGTAGTGAAGGGGGGGGGGGGGGGAATGGGGGGAGTTCCCCCCCCACTTTTTACCGTGACCCCCCCACTTCAGAATCTTAGAAATTCAGTCTCGCCGTAAATACGAACGGAAACAAATTCTGAATAACGAATTTTCAATAAAAGTGATTTTTTTAATCCATTATCCTTACTTACCATTACTTACTGCAGTGTATTCTCCACTTCCCTTTCCCTTACCTTATACCTCCTTATAGTAATGACCAAAAATTTTGACAATCCTATTATTGTTCGACGTGATCAATGATAAGCCTATGCATATTCAATGGTTGTAGCATGCATGGTCTATCTCTTAACTATTCCAATTTTATTTATAGTTTTATAGTTTTTACTGTACAAAAAATACATTAATTTGGTATTGCATTCAGCCCACGATTTTTTTCTAGAACGCACCAAACACACTCTAAAAACCTCATTTTCAAAATTTTCGCCTGCGGCACTGTAGTTGGGGGGCTCCGCCCCCCAAACCCCCCATACTTAGCAGCAGATTTCTTATTCCCCCAATCCCCCCCCCCCACTCGAAAAGGAGTTCCTACGCGCCTGTGCGTGTGCGTGTGCATGCACATACGTAATGTAAAGATGCCTGCGGTGGTAAAAAAAGGTTGGTCAAAATAACCGCGTGCGACTATTTTTGAGTAATGCTATTGTATCCATCCCTGGCCAATAATTTGAAAGTCAAAGAAAAATGTCTGAAAAGTTTTCTGAAAGAAAGGAAGATAACAGAGAAGAAGAAAATTGGGGCGGGACATAACCTCACTATCGGCCATTATGCCGTTCTTTTGACAATATAGCCTGCATATCTAGCGAAATTAAATTTTGAGAATTGTTTTTTGGATAGTTTCTAAACACCTTTAGCTATAAGGAAAAGAGATTTCTGAAATAACAGTTGGTGTACAATTTTTTTGTCAAACTGAACAAAACTTTAAAAAATCGTATTTATACTGTTTGAGAAAAAAATTGTGCACCAACTGTTATTCTCATTAATATTTTAGAAATCCATTTTGCATGATTGCACATATAAATGAAATATGGAGGCACCTTTCATAGCACTTTTCCACAAATTGACTATAAAATAAATTTAAAATCCTATATGTAATACGATAAATTTTTAGGATTTAGAATCTTTCAAAATGGTTTAAAAAAAGTCTTATGGTAAATGTTGCAAATCTGATGTGATAGGGGAGTATATCATGTCCCTTATAAGCAATTAACAACTACACATAATCTTTTTCAGATATGGTTGCAGAAAATGTATCCCTGCTAGTAATTGTTCCTTGTCCGCAGAACCTACGAACTCTGAGGCCACGTCACAAACTCTCTTTCTTCGAGTTGAATCTCCGGACAACCTCAGCCCCGACCAACAACGTTCTCCGAGGACGAACCTCACTACTTCACATCTTATCAACACAATACTTTGTAATTTGTATCCTTTATCATTGTTTTATCGTGACTTACCTGACGACTTTGAAAAACAATCAACTGTCAAAGATTTTCTCTGCTAAGACTACTTTACTTATGAAATAAACGTGATGTAAATAATGTTTTATGTTTTTCTCCCTTTCCATGTGAATTAAAGTAGTTGTTTATATTTAATGTCTATGGTTTTTCTTTTTTAGTTACAAAAACAGATTTAAAAAAAAGAAAACGTAAATACAAATAAGGGGTTTGCGGAATTCCGAAATTTTGACAATGCGTCGAGAAAATGATTCCCATCTCCAATTACACCGTTTTAAATTTGTTCCCGGAATTTTTTTTTAAAGTCAAAACCTATTTTTTTAAATGTACAGTACAAAATTCCCGTTCCCCTTCCCAGTATAAAAAGTCTCTTCCCGTAGAACCCTAACATAAATAGAATTGTGTTTGCTCATTTGCACAGCGTTCAAACAACTTGAAAAATATAAATGATATGCTACAATCTAGATATCGATGCTCCAACATATTACATTATTACATATTCTATTGGGTAATTAAATCAAGAATTATTATTTTTAGTTAGGTCAGTGGTGCCGGAAGTGCATTTTGGAAGGAGATAAAGGCATAAGAAATGTCTATAACTGGCCATAAAAAAAAAATTGTCTGGGGCTATAACTCATGAATTTTCTTGATTTTTAACCCAAGCCCCTCTTAAAAAAAAAAAAAAGTAAACTGCCCATAAGTTTGAACAAGATGCTCCCCCCCCCCCCACTATAGTTTTGCCTAGAGGCACCAACCGCCTTGAACTTTGAATATTGTTGGATCCATGAGTCCACTTTACATTCGCAAAGAATATTTATTTTGCATCATTCTGGCTGGTGTAGACTGTTCCACAGGACTGGCCCACATCGCTGAATTTAAGTAGATATAATTAAAACACTTTAGAAATGCATTTTATGGTAAAAAGTCATTTTATTGATAAGAAAATGAAACCCTCACTAGTTTTAAATGAAGGTGGTATTGTAACAATTAGAAAAAAAAAAGAATGTCTTCAAGTAAACAAACAGTAGAGTCAAAGAAGTGGACGTTTGTTGATACAAAGAAAAATAGTAATGAAATATGTTATGTGTGCTCACAATCCCCAACATACTCCCCCCTGTTGATTGAATGCAATCGAAACATATTTTAGTTAGGTTGAGGTGAATACTCGATGGGAAGGGGAACTAGTTTCGTGATGGGTCTCTTCAATACTCCGCCGGATGTCTGGATCGCAGCGACGCGGACGTGACCATCTTAAAAGTTCGGCTATGATTATTAATCCTGTGAAGTGATGCTTTGGAGGTAAGACGATTTGATGCTTATTATCATAAGCTAGCTGAGAATTTCTCAATCTTCCTCCTACCCGAAGAATCTGCTGATCATCGAGAAAAACATGTAAATCTCGGAGACTACTTTGAGATGAAACTTGTTTATTGGACAGAAGGCCCTCGAATCTCTAGGCTGTATTAGATGCTTGAACCCATTTGATGCATGTTTGTTAATGCTGTTTGTACTTCTGCAGTACATAGAAAACCTGATCGTTTTCCTAAAGGTTGTTTTGTGTTGTGGATGAAACGAAGACAGTAAGCCACAACTCGGGTGAGTTTTGACAACCTTTGAAAACTGATGCAAAGATATCAACAGTATGGTCTTGCGTAGCAAGTGTAGTGACTGATGTCTTCTTCTCTTCTGGGATGTTGTCATCTTCTGTTATAGTTACATCTGCTGGCCAATCCGATGACTGTTGCTGTAACCACTGTGGTCCGTGCCACCACAAGTAAAGTTCAGCTAAGTCACACGCTTTTATTCCTCGTAAAATGAGGTCTGCTGGATTGTCACTAGATGAAACGTGGTTCCAATCCTCGATTCTTGTGTGATGTTGGATCTTTGCAACCCTGTTGGCTACAAATGTCTTCCATCGTGTTGCTGGTGATGCAATCCATGATAAGACAATAGTGGAGTCGGTCCACAAGAAGACTTTGTCAATTTTCAGGTTTAAAATTGGAAAAGTTTTCTGAACTAGCTTGGCTAGTAATTCTGCTCCTAAGAGTTCTAGGCGTGGCAATGATACCTTCTTGACAGGAGCCACCCTTGACTTGGAACATAATAGATTGGTTGCACTTTGACCTTGTTTATTAGTTGATCTAATGTACAAGGAGCAGCCATATGCCTTTTCTGACGCATCCGAAAAACCGTGCAATTGTATGATTGTTTGAGTTCCTTTGACAAGTACATATCTGTCAATTTGAATGCTGTTCACATGTGACAATTGATTATGGAGAACTTGCCACTCAATGGAGAGTTCTGACGGCAATTCATCATCCCACTGTAAGTTATGTAACCATAGTTTCTGTAGAAACATCTTATATGAGATAACTATGGGACTCACAAGTCCTAGTGGATCAAATATGGATGCTACTAACGACAACACAAATCTTTTAGTAATCTTGTTTTTAGATTTACATGATAGGCTATTGGCAACAAGAAATTTATGGGATGTTTGGTGCCACAATAGTCCTAATGTTTTTTATACTCTCTTCTTTGTTGAAATCAAGAGGCAGCTGCATCTCCCTGTCTTCTGGTGGTACAGCTTCTAGTAAAGCTGGGTGGTTAGAGCACCATTTCTTAAGGGGAAATGCTCCACACTTAAGGAGTGCAATTATTCCTCTTGTAGTTGCAATGCATCGTCCAGATTGTTGGAACCGCTGAGTGCATCGTCAACATAAAAATCTCGTTGTAAGATTTCCGCCGCCCGAGGGTATTTGTCAAATTCCTCTTCCGCTAGTTTATTCAAAGATCTGGTTGCGAGAAATGGAGCTGATCCCAGTACCATATGTTACTGTTGACAGTTCATAGGTTTTTAGTTGCTGGTCAGGTGACTTTCTCCATAGAATTCGTTGAAGACCGGTATCTTCAGGATGAATATTAACTTGGCGATACATCTTGGTGATGTCGGCTGTAACAACTATTTCATGAGTCCTGAATCGCAGAACGATTGAGTACAGGTCCTGTTGAACTGTTGGTCCAACCATAAGAATATCGTTTAGTGATTTGCCATTTGTAGTTTTTGGCAGAACCATCGAATACAACTCTAGTCTTGGTTGTTGAGCTGGATGGTTTAAAAACAGCATGATGAGGAAGATAGTATGTAGGCCGTAAGTGTGTTTTTTATCATCTGTTGATGTTTGTACTTCTTTCATATGACCTAATTCCTCATACTCATCCACGAATGTCACATATTGTTCTCGAAGTTCTGGTGTTTCGTTAGCTTATGTTCCAATTGGTGGAACCTTACTGTTGCTTGCTGGCAGGAGTCACCCAGTTGTTTATGTAAACGTTGTGGAAGTCTCACCACAAATCTGCCATTTTCGTCCCGTGTGGTATTTTGTTGAAAATGCGATTCGCATTGAAGCTCTTCCTCAGTTTTGGGGGATGAGTTGATCTCCTCCAGTTCCCAGAATCGTTGCAATCGTTTTGTCAGGTTGTCTTCTTGACGAACAAAACAAGAGGTCACCGATTTATTTGGTTTCAAGTTCATTCGGTATTTGATACCGTCCTGATAAGATCCAACCAAGTTTCTGTGTTTTGTAGTACTGGGAAATCTCCGGCCTTGTACGCTTTTCGGCTCGAAGAATGTGAAAGCACAACTCAGCTCCAATAAGCATATCAATACGTCCTGGTTCATGGAAGTTTGGATCAGCCAGTTGGATATCCCTTGGCAGATTCCAGTGCTGACTGTCGATGCATGCGGATGGTATCTGTCCAGTTATATGCGACAATACAGAACATGTAAGGGCTTGCCTTATAATTGCTCACTGTTGAGTGAAATTGAACGGATGTTGTGAACTTGGCTTCTGCTGAAACATTGCTTACCCTTGCATTATTATCCGATTATAACTTTTCTTTAACTTAAGTCTTTGAACTAAATCTTCTGTAACGAGTTAGATTGGCTACCGCAGTCAATCAATGCCCTGCATTTGTGTAGTTGATCCATTGAGTCTCGAACTAGCACTATTGCAGTTGACAACAGAACTTGTGATTGCATTCTGTGTCTTGCAACATGACAGGAGCCTTGAGCATCCCTGTTGACATGATTGGCCGATGATTTCGCCACGCTCGTTACTATTAGTTGGCTGTACTTGTTGGCAAGATTGGCTTACTTGACGGTTGTTGATAGACTTTTCTGTATGTAATAATGTATGGTGTCTACAATTACAAATTTTGCAATTTAATGATATCGGGCAATTTTTAACTGAATGCCCAGCTCGCAGGCAGTTGACACAAAGTTTGTTGTCCTGTACACATTCTCTCCGCTGGCTGTGTTTCTGCTGCTATGAATGTTTCACATAAAAACAGTGTGATGATGATTGGGACAAAACAACATTTCTTGTCTCTAACTGACATGAAACTTCCAGATTGTTGAGCAGCCTTGTATTGTTTGGGCTTAAAAATCACCTTGTCGACTGTCCTGAGAGCTACAGCTATTAGAAGCGTTTATGTTTTCTAGAGCTTGGCTCTTATACTCAAGAAATGTGAGAAGATCTGATAGTGGTGGGAAAGATTGTCGAGATTCCTTTATTTCCCACTCCCTTCGTGAGTTCTTGTCAAGCCTCTCAACAATCAGCTGTGATACAAGGATATCACCTAGTGTTTGATCAAGTTCCATGGCCTTGAGAGCACTTAAATTACTGCGAATAGTATTCACAAACTGCCTTAAGTCAGAAGCTGATTCCCTTTGAACTGCCTTTAGGTTCAAAAGTCCCCTTGTGTAAGTAGCTGCTATCAGTTTTTTGTTTTCATACCTATCCTTCAGTAACTGCCAAGCTACTTGGTAATTGACAGCAGTGATAGGAAGGTTTTGAATTAGCTGCAATGCTTGGCCGTTCAATGATGATAACAGGTAATGGAATTTTTGAATGGTCATGACGTCTGCGTTTTCATGAACCATCACCGTGAAAAGAATCCGAAAATGGAAACCACTCCTCATATTTGCCATCAAAGCTTGGCAATGAGACTAATGGTAACCTCAAGCTGCCATGTGGCATGTGGGACACCCCTGATACTTGAAGTTCTCCGGGAGCTCTGCTGGAGGGCCCTGGATTACCACTTCGTTCTTCTGCTTGCCTTAATATTAGTTCCATTTGGCCTTCTGCTCATACGCAGTTTCCTCGAAACACTGCCCGATCATCGTCATGATCTGACTGAAGGTCGTCAGTTTCCAGTTCAGACTGTACGCTGTCGTATCTAGCCATGATGTCTGGGAAAACGTCTGAGCCTACAGTAATCTCGTGAATATTGTTTTCAGAGGGTACAAACGCATCGATGAATGTTTTCATACGAGTCATTTGTGTTGTAATCACCCCCTCTTCTTGACTAACTTTTGTAGTCGATTAGGCTCCATTACTACTTACAATAGTGAAATGACTGGGCCTGTCAACTTGAATTCGGCCCGTGAGGTACCAAAATGTTGGATCCATGAGTGGTGATGCGGAGGACCACTTTACATTCGCAAAAAATATTTATTTTGCATCATTCTTGGCTGGTGTAGACTGTTCCACAGGACTGGCCCACATCGCTGAATTTAAGTAGATATAATTAAAACACTTTAGAAATGCATTTTATGGTAAAAAGTCATTTTATTGATAAGAAAATGAAACCCTCAACTAGTTTTAAATGAAGGTGGTATTGTAACAATTAGAAAAATAAAAGAATGTCTTCAAAGTAAACAAACAGTAGAGTCAAAGAAGTGAGACGTTTGTTGATACAAAGAACATAGTAATGAAATATGTTATGTGTGCTCACAATCCCCAACAAATATGATGCTGCAGAACTTGATTTGTATTGCCCATGTCCACTGCCACAACTGACCCTCCATCCACAGACATGAAGACGATTATCGACACTGCTGCCAGCTTCAGTGGCGTATCCAGGAATTCACAAAGGGGGGAGGGGGTTGAACCAATTATCGAAGGCAAAGTGGGGGTTCAGGGAGCTTGCCCTCCTTAAAAAAATTTCTCCTTCAAGGTCATTTTGGTTAAAATTTGTGCGTGAAAATCGCTGTATTTTTGTAGTTAAAAATCTGCAAATCAAAGAATCGGAAGAGATTAAACATTTGCTCTGTCTTCATAGGTCTAAAGTGGTGAATATGGACCACCAAGAAAATACGACAAATAAAATCTTGGTTGAATCCAAGATTGTCGAATGCCCGGAACTATGTGACCCAGCCGACCAGAACTGAGAAGTTATTTCCTACTGCTTGGAATCAACATTCAAAAGTGGTGTTTTGTGTGTTTGTTTGTTCTAGATGAGACGTTAGCATGTTTCTACACAATGTTTACACTGTCGGGGTGTGTAAGAATGGCTTTAAAAGAATGCCTTTCTTGATAAATTGCTTGTTTGAGAGAGGACGCTGAGCTTGGCCCAACTCAAATGCGCGCACTCAGGTGTTGATGATTTCTGCTGAACGGTTGGTAATATCATTACCAAATTTTGAATGGATGTAATAAAGAACTTTTTTATTGATATCCGCACTTAGATGTAAAAATTAAGCCTTAAAGATCCATTGCGAGACATAGATCCAAAATGTGAAAAATGTGAAATTCAAAACATGGATTCCAATCCAGGAAATTCCCACCAACCGTTTATCTTACAATGAACCAAATTACACTGCGCCGTTAACATTGACTTCAATGTTGATATCTATTATGCAAATTTGAGTAAAAAAAATCTGAACACTTCGAATAAATTCCCGAAGTTGACCAAAATGGAGTAAATTTCGGTAATTTTACTAATTTTTCATTCAAAAGTATTTAATTAATTTGGGAATATGCAAATTGGATAGCATATATTTATTTTTATTTTCTAGCATTAGTGTGAGATTTGATAACGGGTTTATAAACAGTTTTCCCGGAAAAAACAGAAAGCTGAGCGACTAAACTCGTCCCCGCGCCATCCTCAGCGACTTCGATTGAGACATAGCACGAATGCTGCACTCCCCTCAATACATTACAAATTTGTTTTTGTGTAGACTAGGCGATATGGCGTTGATGCCTGACAACGTTGAAGGCGCCGAGTGCAAAAGTTTTGTTCAGTTTGTTTAGTCTTAATGATGTGAGCTGAGATTCATCAGGATATAATGGCCAACCAGTATAACATCGTCGCCCTTCCCCAACTTTGCCTGTTTGCCATAGTTTTACAGATTTAAAAAAACTTTACTCACTCATTCGATTTTAATTAAAAGAGGGAGCGGAGCGACTGAGTGTCTCCATTCAACTCAACGGATCTCATTCTGTGATTCTGTCTGTCTGTACGTCGAAAAACAGCCGAACCGCTGAACAGATTACGCTGAAATTTTAAAGAGACATCCGGCACGAGTTTACTGAGAGCTGTTAACAAAATCAGCTAGATCCATTACGATTTAATCCCTGATTTTTTAATGCCATTTGTTTAGTAGCAGCTAGCGAGACGAACTCTACGTGTCTTGCCATGGCATAGTGGTAAGCATAGAGCCTACCGCACGGAGGGTTGAGGTTCGATACCCGTTAGTTTTGAACTTTTTTATATTTTTACACCTACATATTATTTTTGAGGGATGTGAAATGGGACATAAAAATTAGGTGATTTTGTTTTATCTTGAAAATTCGTTAATGTTTCACTCTAATACGTTTTTAACACGATTCGCATTTTGAATGTTCAATTTTAACTAGGAAAACGCCAAAGTCGATGTTAAACGAGTGTGTGAGCCAAGTGTTGAGTACCTGGGAACATTGCCTTTTCTCCCATATACCTAAGGCACGATCTAGCCCAGTATGGGGAATTATACCGGGTACTATACACATGGCTCACTCACTCGTTTAACAACGACTTTGGCGTTTCCCTAGTTAAACGAGGGAGCGGAGCGACTGAGTGTCTCCATTCAACTCAAACGGCTCTCATTCTGTGATTCTGTCTGTCTGTACGTCGAAAATCAGCCGAACCGCTGAACAGATTGCGCTGAAATTTTAAACAGACATCCGGCACGAGTTTACTGGAACTGTTAAGAGGATGGGATACTCGCGAAATTAAAACTACGCGAAATTACATTTTTTTTCGTGATATCTCGAGAACGATGCAAATATCTAAAACGGATCCTAGACCGAATTGTGGTTTTGTTAGAATTATATAATGCAATAAAAAATATTCAAATATAATAATTGGTGCCGTTTATATTTAAAATATGCATTTAATTAATTAAATTTCTAATTAAAAACTTAATTACCATCACATTACAATATTTTTTCTTGCATTATATAGTTCTAACAAAACCACAATTCGGTCTAGAATCAGTTTTTTTTTTTTTTTAGATATTTTGCATCGTTCTCGAGATATCACGATAAAAACGTATTTTCGCGTGGTTTTAATTTCGCTACTATCCCATCCTCTTAACAAAATCAGCTTGATCCATTACGATTTAATCCCTGATTTTTTAAAATATCGATACCATTTGTTTAGTAGCTGCTAGCGGGACGAGCTCTACATGTCTGCCATGGCATAGTGGTAAGCATAGAGCCTACCGCACGGAGGGTTGGGTTTCGATTCCCGTTAGTTTTGAACTTTTTTATATTTTTACACCTACATATTATTTTTGAGGGATGTGAAATGTGAAATAAAAATTAGGTGATTTTGTTTTATCTTGGAAATTTGTAAATGTTTCACTCTAATACGTTTTGAACACGATTCGCAAATGGAATGTTCAATTTAAACTAGGAAAACGCCAAAGTCGATGTTAAACGAGTGTGTGAGCCAAGTGTTACCTTGAAAAAGAAAAAAAAACTTAAGAGTACCTAAGGCTGGATCTAGCCCAGTATGGGGAATGATACCGGGTACTATACACATGTTTCACTCACTCGTTTAACAACGACTTTGGCGTTTCCCTAGTTAATTAAACGAGGGAGCGGAGCGACCGAGTGTCTCCATTCAACTCAAACGGCTCTCATTCTGTGATTCTGTCTGTCTGTACGTCGAAAATCAGCCGAACCGCTGAACAGATTAGGCTGAAATTTTAAACAGACATCCGGTACGAGTTTACTGAGAACTGCTAACAAATTCAGCTAGATCCATTGCGATTTAATCCTACAATAAATAAAAATTTAATTTTTAAAATATCGATAGCATTTGTTTAGTAGCAGCTAGCGGGACCACATCTACGTGGCTTGCATGGCCTATTGGTTAGCATTTAGCCTTCCGCACGGAGGGTTGAGGTTCGATACCGTTAGCTCGAACTTTTTTATATTTTTTACACCCACATATTATTTTTGAGGGGTGTTAAATGGGAAATAAAACTTAGGTGATTTTGTTTTATCTTGGAAATTTGTTAATGTTTCACGCTAATACGTTTTGAACACGATTCACATTTCAAATGTTCAATTGAAATAACTAGGGAAACGCCAAAGTCGTTGTTAAACGAGTGAGTGAGCCATGTGTTTAGTACCCGGTATCATTCCTCATACTGGGCTAGATCCTTAGGTATAGGGGAGGAAAGGGGATGTTCCCGGGTACTCTTTGGCTCACTCACTCACTTCGTTTAACAACGACTTTGGCGTTTCCCTAGTTAAACGAGGGAGCGGAGCGACCGAGTGTCTCCATTCAACTCGAACGGCTCTCATTGTGATTCTGTCTGTCTGTCTGTCTGTACGTCAAAAATCAGCCGAACCGCTAAACAGATTGGGCTGAAATTTTAAACAGACATCCGGTACAAGTTTACTGAGAACTGCTAACAAAATCTGCTAGATTCATTACGATTTAATCCTACAATATATTAAAATGTGATTTTTAAAATATCTATAGCATTTGTTTAGTAGCAGCTAGTGGGACGATAACTACGTGGCTTGCATGGCCTATTGGTAAGTATTTAGACTACCACACGGAGGGTTGGGGTTCGATACCCATTAGCTCGAATTTTTTTATATTTTACACCCACATATTATTTTTGAGGGGTGTTAAATGGGTAATAAAACTTAGGTGATTTTGTTTTATCTTGGAAATTTGGTAATGTTTCACGCTAATACGTTTGAACATGACTCGCATTTTAAATGTTGAAACGCCAAAGTCGTTGTTAAACGAGTGAGTGAGCCATGTGTTGAGTACCCGGGAACATCGCCTTTTCTCCCATATACCTAAGGCTCGATGTAGCCCAGTATGGGGAATTATCCCGGATACTATACACATAGGTCACTCACTCGTTTAACAACGACTTTGGCGTTTTCCTAGTTTTAGTAGTAATATGATTACAATTTATTTTTGTGGTAAAAGTTTCCGTTTAACAGTACAAGTCGTTCTAATGCAACAACAACACGCGGTCTATTGAATCGTGCCAATGACTGTAGGTTTAAACCCTGCATTACTCGCGCGTGTTTTTTTAACGGCCGTACTCGCGTGGGGTATATATAAACCCAAATTGAATTACCTGTAATTTGGAGTTGGAATGGAGTTTGGATGCAGGGTTCACATATTTAAGTTCATTGGAATGTTATTGACTACTATTTTAAGATAACAACATCAATTAAGGAATGTAAATGACTGAAATTTTTATTTTATGATAACATTACATATTTCACTTTGAAATGGCAGTTCCATCTTTAAATACCAAATTTTAATTGAAGGATAATATATTTGGATTTTTTTCATTTTTTTTTGTTGACTTATCTTGTACTTATATACTGCAAAAATTTGGCATTTAATATTTTTTATTTTTTTTTCAAATCCAAACCTAAAAAAAAAAAATCACTAGTTTTAAAAAAAAAATCCAAATGCATAGTTGCATTGCGTTTTTTGCATTATGAATTGCATTTGCAATATTTCCACTAAAATTACAGTGCCCCTACCCCAAAGTAACAGCAGATTACAAGCTCAAATATAAACTATGTTTTAAAGTATCTTGCCGATCAAAATTTTTAATTTTTAAAAGTGAATAATTTGGTCGCCTCTGGTGGGTACACACAATAAACCATGACGGATAACGAGCGGAAATCATAAGTTGATATGAAGAAGTACCTTAAACCACCCTTAGACCTTAGAAAATTAAAATTCTTTATTTTTTCCGTTGGGTACTTTGGTCATCCTTAGTGGGAACCATGATAAGTTACAAGCAAAACTAAACTTAAATAAATTGAAGGACGTATGTCAAACCACCCATAGAAGTTCTGCCCTGCGTACAGCGAGATAATGAAAAACTCACTACCACACAACAAGTGGGAAAACCACATCGAGTACTTGGTCACCCCTGGTGGGTACACCCACCAAAACCGTGATGGCTAACAAGGGGAAATCAAAAGTCAAAAATATAAAAGTACCTCAAACCACCCTCAGACCTTCCACCCCGATTGGGGGAAGTATGGTTACAGTCGGCTCAAGGTCTAATTTCAAAATTTCTGATAAAAATGATTGAATGATTGATAGATTGATTGACGTTCGTTTGCGATACCAGCCATGATTCTTTATTACGTCAGCAGTGCGATTCTGTAAGACCGTTATGGATAACGTGAATGATCGCTATCGTTAAAACAAAATTTGTTGTGCTCATTTACCATTATTGTAAATTCTGGCTTATAGCCAATCAAAACAAATGTAACGAAATCAAGTATGCAATAATATATTTTTTACATTCACATGATTGTGAACCGATAATTTAACAAGCATTTATATCAATACCTTTTGAATCCTCGTTATCAATCGTTAAGATATCAACCGCAAACAACATTAAAGTATATAATATGATAATCATGTTAACTATCACTGCATACTTGATTTCGTTACGACTTTTGTTTTGATTAGCTAAGCCAGAATTTAAAATGATGGTAAATGAGCACAATATCAACGTCGGTTGCCTAAGTGGTACCAAGTCAGATGATGTATCATTGAGTAGCTTCCACTTCCCAATGATAGTAAAGACATATTTTGATTTGTGAAGGACTACTTGCGATAGGCCTATATAAATATAATCGAGACGATATTATAATTAATCGAAATGAACCATTTCAGTAGCTATGAATTCCTCCCACAGGCAAAGGGCCATATTATGTACCGTACTTGTTTTAAATTTTATTTCATTTGTACAAATATAATTTTATTGTATGAAATATAAATAAAACAATAAATCACAATAATAGGAAAGTGCTAAAATAATAGTTATTTTTATTTTAGAATTTAATAATTCTTTAGTAAATAACTGATACAACAATTTAAAAGATACATTGGCGAATCATAATGCTCTATGAACCCCGGTTGACGCGCCCTCCAACATAATTGGATGAGCGTAGCGAGCGTAGCGAGCGAAGCGAAGATTCCTTTCACTACACTGGAGAAAAAAATCCGGAATGTTTTTTTTTTTTTTTTTTCTTTCTTTTTTTTGTATTTTTGTGTGTCTGTTAACACGATTCCGGCTAAACCGATACTCCGATTGCGATGAAATTTTATGGAGGTCTTAGAAATCTCTGAACTTAGAACTGCCACGTTTTTGACCGCAATCGGGAAATTTTTTCTTATAAAAACGCAATTTTACGTTTATTTTTTTCGATTTTTAAAAAATTTCTTCGACCTCTAACACCTACATGCTTTATCCGATTGTATGATTTTTTCACAGAACCTTAATTTTATGAATTAAGATATTCGTGTGGAATTTGAGCTTAATCGAAAAATTATTTCTCATGAAAATCGAAATTTTACTGTTTTTTTTCTTTTTTAAAACAATTTTTTGACTTATAACACCTTCATGCTTTATCCTATTGTAATGATATTTTCACAGAACCTTAATTTTATGAATTAATGTACTCGTGTTAAATTTGAGCGCAATCAAATAATTATTTCTTATGAAAAATGCAATTTTAACGATTTTTTTATTTTTTTTAAAATTACGATGAATTAAAAAATTAAATTAATTTTTATTTAATTTTATTTAATTTAAAAAAAATCTTCGACTAAGAAATGATTTTTGCACAGAACAACAGAAAATCCGCGTAACACATGGCAGCTCAATGCACCAATTACGCTCATCCAACAACGCGGCGGGACTTAAGCGTTTTCCTAGTAATAAACAACACAGATGCATGTGGGTTGTTTCCTAACGCTTGTGGGTTGGATGTTTTCCTTGCAGTTCTTGAGTTTAACATAATATGGTTAGAAACGTATTTATTATAATGGGTTTTTAAATTTGATTTTTCGTTTCCATTTCCGTTTCAGTATCACTTTTTGTTTCAGTTTCAGATTCACTTTCAGTCTCTCTTTCAGTATCAGTTTTCAGTTTTGAAGGAAACGCGATTAACATCTGGTTAGTGATAAACTTAGACTTCAACTTCAACTTCAATTTCAACTTCATCTTTAACTTCAACTTATACTTGAACTCAAACTTAAACTTCAACGTAAATTTCAACTTTAACTTTTTCAACTTTAACTTCGATTAAACTTAAATTTAACTTAAACTTTAACTTACTTTTCAACTTTACAACATTTTAATATTATTACATTGATTTTACTTTTACTATATGTTTTATGTTAGTCAATTTTTATGATAGCTGCTGTTTCTAGCACAGCCTCAACCACAATCAGCACCACTGTCACTACCACCTTACTTCAAAGTGGTAGTAAAATTATCTAGCTTGATAGTCAAAAGCTTGAAAGGTAACATTGTAACATTGTGACGCTTTTGCTAAAACCCAGATCTTCCCGAGGTTATTTGACAGAGTATTCTAGTAGGTTGTCCCTGCCTGTGACAGTTTGCCAGACTAGACCAACTGTTGCTGCTTTATATCATCTCAACAATGAGTTAGGGCCGGTATTACAATCAACAAATAATAAACGTTAACTGTAACAAATAGTTATCTGTCGGATAAGCTATCCGTCCAAATAACTACCTATTTGCGTATTACAAAGGAAGTTAATCCTCCCAATAGCTATTTGGAACATTCTGATCGAGTGGATAGTCCACGCGTCGCTAGAACTGCCACCTCGAAAGTGTTTAATACCAAAATAAGCAGTTTTTGCAAACATATGCTGTATACAGCTGTGAATTACATTCAAGAAATATTGGCAGAAGGTTTTAAAAGCATTGAAAGTGTCCTAATTGTCATCGTGAAGCTTTTACACTCAACTCTAGTCAGCATGCACATCTACCGGGCTGGATCAGTATCGGTCTAGTCCTGACGTCCTCTGCAGACGCTGATAGTCGAGTGGTTAGCGCGCTAATTTTGCACGCGAGAGGTCGCCGGTTCGAATCCCGTCTGGGAAAACTTTTTTACTTTTTTTTAATCATCCCATCATTATTATGTTCACTTATTATCAATGACAAATGTCAATTTTTATAACTTTTCCTTGTAATTTACTCGAAAAAAGACTTTCCCCTCAACATTTTGCTCTTTACATCTGTAAGCCTACACCCAAGGCGACCCTCAAATTGAAACTCATATTTACAGATCGTTTGATTACATAATATTATGTATACCACGGGCGTTGGTTCTTATTACTACTAAAATTAAATTAGGTAATTTTTTTACATCTAGCACATTCCAAAATATTTGGCTTTGGTGTGATAAGACTATTTTTAAAATAAGTCCACGAAGCTTACTCTATAATCTATATACGAGGTAAAATATGCATAATAAAATCAATTCAACAATGTATACTGACAAAAAGAACGAAATAATTATTAAATAATGACCCGTCTATGGGCCCGGGGTAGAATTGGCCCAGAGCATGGCTCTGCAAATCGTACAAGGCGATTCAAGAGAAAGATCTACCTCACAAACATCAGCAAGTATTTTGTATTTGTATTTTATTAGCAGCTGTGGATTACATGTGATGCCGTAACTAGTACGTGTATCGTAACATAAGCATTGTCAGAACAGAACAGAAGTAAGAGGGCAGTCAGTCTATAACTGCCTGAAGCTAGAGGCGAGCTCTGGCAATCGTCTCGGGGACACCTCCCCTTCCTTGACGATCTCCCCGACGACGATGACAAAGACGATGACGACCGTGACGTCAGAAACCCCCCTTAATCCTCCCCTACACCGTGGCTGGTTCTGACCAGCATGGGTCCTCCTCCCCATATCTCCTATAGGGTGAGTAGTGAGTGGCGTAGGAATTATATTTTTTGTTATTTGGGGGGGGGGGTCACACTCAAGTTGACTACGAGGTTGGGTGGGCAATCCGGGGTCTGGGGCGAAGCCCCAGCCGCCGGAGGTTTTTTCGCCGTAGGCGAGATTTTTTTTAAAGGTGCCCTTGATAGGTGGCCTAAAACACGTTTTCAGGTGAATTTTAATTATGAATAATGGTTACATTTTGAAGCTAATATTGCATTGAAGATTGATTACTTGACCGAAATCGGTCGACAGTCTGCTTGGGAGTGGAAACACTGCACACAAAATATAATGAATATTAGTCTAAAATCAGATGGCTAGTCTAGTCTCGCAAACCACGTCACTAACTGAATCTTTCTAAAAAATGTTAACAAAAATCTTACTTTTTGTTTGCAAGCCCGACTGAAGGAAAAATCTTAAAAATCACCCAACAAGCTATTAGTTTAGCAAATGACACCCATACCTGGCTTGACTTCCCCAGTGGGGGGTCAAGCTAACAAGTGGGGGGGGGAGTTTTTCCCCCCCCCTCCCCCCCCCGTTCCTACGCCCCTAGTGGTGCATTATGACCAAACGGTTGACGTGTCCTTAATCCAAATAAACCAAAACCGATTATTAGGCTGAATATAAGATGAACAATTGGCCCAATGAAAATGAATTTGAAAAAATAATAATAATAAATAAATAATTGTTCATTATTTTATTTATTTTTCAATTTTAGTGATAGATATCAATTAAAATGGTTGTTAAAATCATTTTGTTCATTTATTTTATCTTATTTTCATTTTTAAATCAGTTTTTATGAATTTTTTAACACCCTTCTTCATCGAATAGCGCGCTATCGGCCAGTTGAACCTCCCAATAAGAATCCGACAAATAAGCAGCTCATATTCTTAAGAATAGTGCTATTTGTCGATTGTAAGACCGAAATAACGCTATTTGCTACAGTTAGCTTATTTGTTACAAATAACTTTCTTATTTGTTGATTGTAATACCGGCCCTAAGTAACAATAACAGTGTGAAGATACACGGCAGTGTTTGTTGATTATACCGCCTTCTAGATGACGAAGACAAAGCAATTCAACGTGGATGTTATTATGGCCACGTAGTCTATCCCTTTTATCTTCACTTTTACGTTTATCTAATAACAATTATTTATGTACAAATTATTAATATGACATTGCCAACTTGCATGACTACCCGTTAACTTTTTAAACTTTTTTTTCTAAAGGTTCTCAAAGAACTCGTAGTTCAATAGCCATGCAAAGTTGGAATGTTGTAGATTCACCCGTTCCTGCACATCAATCGCCGTTTTTTGTTAAATTGACGAATTATGCAGGATTCTCAATGGTAGTTGGATGAGCGTAGCGAGCGAAGCGAAGATTCCATTTCACTACACTGGAGAAAAAAAACCGGAATGTTTTTTTTTGTGGCTCGAGTACAAATCTTTTAATTTATAGACCACTTATCTCGTGCACTAATTCTTACAAAACGTCATTTTTACGAACTCCCTTTTATGCCCCCCCCCCCCGTCCGCCACACCTCTCAGAAAGTATTGTTTTGTCCTTGTTTTACCCCCATACTTTGCAAACGCCCCCCTTTAAAAAGTCCTGAATTTAACACTGCTTCCTTTAATTTATAAAAGCATGAAATAGTAATGATCATTGGGCATTACCAACAGGACAGGTGATTCAAGGATATTAGCCTACGCAAAAAAGTACCCAGGAATCCAAGATGGCGGCCAAAAATGAACTTTTCTTTAGCATGGTCCGATTGTAT
This sequence comes from Sweltsa coloradensis, assembly GCA_024449915.1. Lineage (NCBI taxonomy): Eukaryota > Metazoa > Arthropoda > Insecta > Plecoptera > Chloroperlidae > Sweltsa > Sweltsa coloradensis. The sequence continues at coordinate 37,609 of JAMZAV010004408.1, forward strand.
TGATTTTCATTTTATGAGTCTTATTTCAGGTGCTTGTAGATATTTGAGGTTAATTAAAAAAAATTGGATTCTCAAACCCAAAAATCTAAGATGGAGAGCAAAAATATAAAATTTGTTATTTATTCTCTTATTTGATAAAATTTCGGTTTAGAAATTATTGTAATGTATATTGAGCCACTTGACATGGTATAATCTGATTTATTACAATATTAAAAAAACAAAACAAACCAAGAGGGTGTCCAAAATTTTATTTGTTTTATTTGATTTTTTTGTAATATTCGCTGTTTATGCAACACTTGCACTGCCTTGTTGATCACAGCCATCCTGGTACTATTTGTGCACTTTAACTTCATTGTTTATTGCTCACCGCCATCCTAATACTTTTGTATCAATTTCTTTGGTGTTGAAAAGGACGCTATGTTTCTTTGTTTTCAACAATGTTTATCATCACACTGAAATAACTTACTGCATCGGCCATTCGTATGGTCTAGTGTTATTCTCTGTTAACTTACGATAAGATATTAATAAATACAGTGTTTTTACTTGTGATTTGCCATTCAAAGTGTGTGTTATTGTGTCCGTGGATCGCTGAACCAGGGCCTTCATTTACAGTCCACTCATTTGTTATCTTTAACATGGTCCTCCATTCACTCCAGAGTTTCATTTTCATCTTCATGTATCACCCATTCATCTCTTACCCCAACATTCGCAGATTGCGCTCCCGAGTGTTATTTTTAGGTCAAACATATTACAAGGTACGTATACAAAAGCTAACACAATCCAACTTTGAGCTTAAAATAAATAAATAAATTTTCAAAAAATGAGAGGCGTCATATTGCAACTGCAATATTATTCTCGTTTTGAGCTACGCACGGCAAATAAAACGACGTGCAGCTTGCAAGGGGTAGTCGGATAGGGCCTAGATGGATGACAGTGGACGGTGTACTTCCTTACCGACTGCTGCAGCGGCCCCCGTTGCTACCACCCAAGGCGGCCCATAATCGTAATGCCGTGTTGGCAGGATGGTAGCGGGCTAACCTTTTAATCGAAGGTTCGATGGTTCAAATCTCCGTCAAAGCGATTTTTTTAAATATTCTATTCTTATGTTTTTCTATTAAAACAACAGAATAGTAACAATAACAATTAATGAAACTCCTTTTCGGGGGAAAATCCTTCATATTTTAAATAGAAACGTTAAAGGTATTGTAGGTTTTTTGGTTCAGGATGACAAAAATAATAATTAGTATTAATAAATCTCCTTTTCAGATGAAAGTCCTTCATATTTTACATAGAAAGAGGTTCTGTAGGTTTTTTTGGGTAATGAATGGCAAATGTTTGTACAAATAAATGCAAATAATAATAATAAATAATAAAAATTAAAAATTAATAAATCTTTGCGGATGAAAGTCCTTTATAATTTAAATAGAAACTCAAAGGTTTTGTTGGTTTTTTGGTTTATGAATGGCAAAAATAATATTTAATATATCGGGTGAAAGTCCTTTATATTTTAAATAGAAACGTTATAGGATTTCTAGGTTACATTTGTTTATGGATGATGACAATTAAATATAAAACTCCGTATAAATTCCTTTATATTAATTGATAGAAACGTTAAAAATTTTGTAGTTTTTTTTTACGTCTGCTTTAATGTATATTTATCCTAATATAATTATGAAATCATAATAAAACACAGCAAACAAGTTACCTTGTTAAAACCACGCGCCTAACCGCGTGACGCGCCAACTACCTTTATCGACTCCAAGTGTAATCCATCTAGGCCTAAGTCGACACTACTTGCAAGGCACTCGCGCTGCCATCTGTGCTGAGCCACGAGAACTAAAGTTTGCATTTAGCTGACAACTAGATCGACGAGTTTTAAAATGTGGTAATATGCAAGCCGCCCCTCGATTGAGCTGCTGTGTTATTTTGAGGTCAAAATCTACGTATATTACCCAAATATCAATGAAAATGCAGTTTTGTACCTTCTATTCGTATTAGGCACCAGATTGTATATAAATAAAGTAAACATTATTTAAGTCAGAGAAATTATAACAAATAAAATTCGAAGCAGTAGTTTGGCCCTTGCGCGTCAAACACACACTCACACATACACATAACACACACACACACAGACGTAAACAAACGAAGTGCCACTAGACTTGCCATAGAGACTTCGTTCACTACTCGCTCACTCATCCAATAAGAAGACATTTTTTAAGTGCATGACAAACAGTTTATTGCTTATTATTGCATGTGTACATAAACAACTTGAAAACATGATTGTAGTTTACCTAGGTAAACCTGGTAATATTGTGATAGAAAAACAGCTAACACCAAGAGATGTTTACAATGTTGGGCACTCATGAAATAAAAACGTAAGTGAAATCAAAATCCCACATAGGTTATTGAGTAGGCTAGACATTAATATTACTTCATAAAATGGACTAAACATTTTGATTTGTAAGTATTGTTTGGATTCAGCTCGCCAATATAAGGTGGTTTCAACACAGGGCAATGCCAAGACGGTCCGTCCTGAATCTCCGCCAGGCTCGCATGATCTTGGTTTGTTCTAAGGACTCTTTACATTATGGTTCTGGGTTCCAGCAGAACAACAATACCTAACCCACTGATGTATAGATTTTGTAACATATCGCATTTCAACTACGTCCAGACAACTGTGAACAAACGTCGATCGTTCTGCGCTCTGGTTTTGAGATTAGTTTGACCATTGCCCTAATGGTCAATATATTTCTCTTTTGAACACTTTAATAACAATGACATTCAATAATATGCTAGACTCCCAGTATTGCCGTCGGGAGTGTGCTAAATTGAAGCTTTCTTGAAGGGGGAAACCAGCCATCTAAATGTATCTTACCAGATGTTACTAAGCAGTGGGCAAACACTTATGGCGTTTTCCATTGGCATGCACTCGGCGAGTGCATAGATGTCATTGTTGTCAACCTCCACTTGAATAACATTACAAAACTGAACAAATGAAAAGACAAGTGGCAATCCAGTGCGCACTAGGGCGCACTAGTGCGACCTGAGTGCGGCCAATGGAAAACCCCATTAAATTTGATTATAATTAAAATCAGATCTTACTTTCGTTTAACCTATGCGAGTAAAGTAGACATAAACACACTCAAATAATCCACTGTAACTTAATTATTTCAAATCGCTAATGTATCAATTTGTCAGTGAAATAATATTTCCCCCTTCAAGTAGGCTTCTAGTCGGCACGTCTACCACTGCCTCCTAGATGTTACTCCTAGCTTAGAGGAACCCAAGGTCCCCTGTATCTACTCTTAGAGGAGGTCTTGCGATGTCGCAAAGTGCCTGTGCGCGGCAGCGAAGCCTAGCGGAAATCTAGGGCACCTTGAGAGGAACCTATTGGAAATAACTAGGAGACAGCGAAAAGGATTTTGATCTTTCCCTTACGAGTGCACGACATTGTAGAGGCCCTTGGTCAATGTGCACTTGATATGTGTATATGCGTGGTATGTAGGGCTGGGAATCCCAGGGTAAAGTTTGTTCATTCGAACGGTTCCGAGGTAGGAGATAACATTGAAGAAATCTCCATTTATGTATCCTTTTGTATGTTTGCACGTGTCTTGAATCAGGTAGCTCTTGCTGGAACGCTACAGGGTGGTAAAACCAAAGATGCATTATGTGGCTGAAAGGGTACCAAACGGTCAGTGTATTATTACAAAGTATATCGCCAAAGCGCAGGTACCCTGTAGAAGGAGTGGTCACAGAATGTTTCCTTGTTATTAGGCTAAACACTGATTTCTCGTCTCCTATTAGCTGAATTTGGCAAACTCGTGCTGTGATTGGTAGATAGCTGTCCCTCGGACTCCACGCGGAGTACTTTTACCTTTCTATCCGCTGTCGCCAGATACTTGTAGCAATTATACCACAAAAGGCGGCTTATCACTTCCTGAGGATCTTAGATCTGTACCTCGGAATCGTTCGAATGAACAAACTATAGTTATATGCGTGGTCTGTAGGACGGGAATCCCAGGGTATTTATATGCGTGGTCTGTAGGACGGGGATCCCCTAGGCGCAGAGGCTGGGATACCCCGCCTTGGCTGCGCTCGCTGTACCGGCTGGGCACTGCGAGGCTGCCGCTCCCAACTTGTACAGGGGTTTACCAGGGAAGTTCCCGGCCGGACCGTAGTTGCACACGTACAGATGCTGGGCAGCCTTCTCTTCCTTGTTCTTGTACTTGGTGTAGCCACACCCAACCAGGGTGGTCTCTGCCCAGACCGTCTGGGTGTAGTGGCCGGTGTCGTCGTTTACGCTGTGGGCAGAAAGGAGTAAATAAACAAACACGTACAGATGCTGGGCAGCCTTCTCTTCCTTGTTCTTGTACTTGGTGTAGCCACACCCAACCAGGGTGGTGTCAGCCCAGACCGTCTGGGTGTAGTGGCCGGTGTCGTCGTTTACGCTGGGAGCAGAAAGGGGTAAATAAACAAACACGTATTTAAAGTCTACTCTTTAAGTCACAACTGATTTTCAGTGAGGGACAGTATACCATAGCGACCAAGCCTATCCTGTAGTCCACGACGCAATCGACGAGTGAGTGATAACCAACCAAAGATCGATTTTTTAATAGGAGATAAAGCAATCAGTGGTATGGACACTAGACAGTGCGAACACCCGCGGATCAACGCCAGAATCAATACGGCCGATTTAGAACAACTTTTAATTTATTATGTGCCTTTTTGCCAGGACGGCTCCAAAGTCACCGTTAACTAATTTTTTACCCAAGAACTGATGGACTAAGTCCAAATCAGAAGTTGAGCGATATTTTAGTCTTCTTACTAAGTCACTGATAAGACTGATTTTCATTTGGGGACATTAAAATTAAAACCGCCCCCGGCGGTTTAGATGCGGTCGCTTAGACGGTTACCACTAGAACACCGAAGTAAAGCCACCTCGGGCGTAGTCAGGGGCAGAGTGGGTAACGCTCTGCTCTTAAACACACGTATACCGCTGATTAGAGCAGATGGAGGGTTCGAGAGCTAGTGTATCGGCTTCGTTCTAATCGACGTCTACTCGGCAGTCCTGGTTAGTTAGTTCAGGAACATATTATATGACTGTCAAGGTTACACCGTTCTTTCGGATGGGACCACCTGGCACTGGTAAATCTCGTGATGTAGAACAGTAGAGGCCCGAGAATTGAACCTTGTGGTACACCCACCACGATGGAGCAAACAACATTTAGTATTGTAGAATTCCTTGGCAAGGATGGCTTGAACATAAACCCTACGTCTAAGGGGAAGACGTTAGTTTTAAAACAGTACAGGACTGACAAACGAACCTTGTAGTACACCCGCTGCAATACATCTATAACCTTATCAATAAAGGATTTCTTGGCAGAGATAACTCAGCTTATGAAAGCGGTTTTCTACCCCCGATTGGGTACATGGTCTCCACTTACTTGTAAATGATGTACTCCTCTATAGAAAACGCTGAATGGATTTCACAATATATGACATCAAAACACTCTGGTACTATAGTATCCGAGCCTAGCCACCAGTTGCACTCCAGTAGAGGTATGTATAGTAAGCTACATATGAGGATGACGCTGACAAGGAGGTGTTTGAGGTGTCATGTCAGGAGAAATCCCAGACGAGTAGGCCTATCCGAGCTTAGCCGGCCGAAGCCTAATGGAAGTGGGCACTCTTACGGAGGGCAGTGCTTGGAGTGATTGGAATGGGCAGTCATGGAGAGGTGTCGTATCTGAGTCGCTGGGTCTTGACTTCAGTGTCACTCAGAGCTAGTATCTATCCAAGCCAAGTCCCGTCAGGTGGTGGCAAGGTTTCGGTACCGGCCGGAGGATAGGAACCGAGGAGGTTATGAGCAAGCTCGGGGACTTCCTTCAACGTTCCACCCTCTAGAATACTTGACTACTTACACTGCTGCCGTGGCCCAGGCCTTGTTGTAATCCTTGACCTCGCTGTACCAGTCTTCCACGGTGCCCACCCAGTCAGACGTCTCGCTGCCAGCGCCCCAGCCCAGGTTCTGACCAACTTGGAAGCGCTCGACGTTGTTGCACTCGTCGTGATCAAAGTTGCACTGGTCGGCCCAGCGTTGAGCGATCGTTGCCAGTTCGTCGTCCCACGTCTAGGACACACGAGGAGAATTCATTATTTTCTAATTGCATTATTATTTATTTTAATGAATTTTACCTGCCCATAGGGCAGCAAGGCTAATGCAGGGCACGTGAAGCCAACTGTAGCCTGACACAGTCATTACGGAGTTACAAGTTCGGATAAAGATCACAACAAAATACAATAAGAGAACATGACATTTAATGAGTTAGTCGACGAGAAAGGCAAAAGGCGGATAAGGGTACTTGAAGCGGGGTAGAGGCCTGAAGGTTCGAGGACGCGAAACGAGGTCGTGAAGCTCATTCCTGCCACCTGTGTGAAGACGTTGCACGTAAGCCCCTGCGAGGGCGTCGAGTCGAGAGCTGATACCACCGACGCTGGTTTGGGTACACACGTCTTCATTCCGCGTGAGACATCCTCCAACGACGGGGCTGCGTATTCAAAGAGGGGGCGGATGAAAGTTTTATGTGTGCCGTAGAGTACGGAAGCTGTGTCCAGAAATTCGCCCACGAAGCATCACTGGTAAGTTAAGTCGCGACCGCGCACGGTTGATGACTTCACGGCAATGAGCAACCCAGTTGAGAATGTCTGTAAAGGTTACTCAAAGGTACTTTGCAGACCCACTGGGGAATAGAAAGAGAGAAGTAAGTGCATGAGATAGGGCGGTACCCCAAAGAAGACTCGGATTAGTGATGACTGCAACATGGCAATGTTTAGCTGGTTCGCCCGGATTCTCCGCCAGGATCGCATGATCTGGATTTGGTCACAGGACTCTTTACATTGTGGTTCTAGCAGAACTTACACATGGCGGTGACCAAACGTCGATCGTTCTGCACTCTGGCGGAAGATTAGTTGACCTTTGCCCTATTTCCTTGTAACATACCCTTTATAAAACTCACTCACCGCCTTCTAAGAGTGTGATCAGACTCACCAACATCCTCATGTTTGCTGCAGCAGGCTGTGGCCCGGGGACCCCCTTGGTCTCCTTGCCGTCAGCAATCCTCGTCCTCAGGTCGTTGTGAGCTTTCAAGATGGCCGCCTTGTCAGCGGCCGAAACTCCGTCCGCTAGTTTAGGCGCGCACAGTTTCCCCACCCCCTGAAGCAGACAAGAAACCACCAGATTACATTTAGTTTAAGTTCATAAGAAGGACTATGCGTGACCGCTCTACCCTGAAACTCACGTATACCGCTGGTTAGAGCAGATCGAGGGTTCGAAAGCTAGTGTAACGGCTTCGTTCTCCTCGACGTCCTGCTCGGCAGTCCGGGTTAGTGGAGGAACCTATATGACTGTCAAAGTTACACCGTCCTGTCGGATGGGACGTTAAGCCATTAGTCCCCTTGGTACTTTTCGAAAGGAGTAGGCTACGTGCCGGTACCGGGTTTCCCCTCCTCCCTTCTGTTCATACTTCATCCTCATCTATCACCACTCATCGTCTCGATTAGCCAAAGTGCATAAATATGAGACGTTAAGCAATATCCAATCCAATCAATAAGAAGGACTTATATTTAAACAAATAATGTTATTGAAAAAGGTAACTTTACCGGATTTTTCTGTCTTCCCAATGGGGCAGCAACGCCACCCCGCCTTTGGACTCCCAAAATGCTCTTAATAAAAAGTATTAATGGGTGTTTTGTGTCGGATGATCTATTTGTAGGCCTACTACAATACTTATACTAATAATTGATTTGTTTTCTTAATGAAACAACATGAATGACTTTTCGATTGGCACTTCAAAGCCCGGTTTACACCAGGCCAGTAGGGAGGCAAGCAGCTGGCCTCGTGTTAATAGAACGTGTCTGGGTTTAGTGACAAGTTTCAACTTGTCAGGTCATTAGAGTAGACACCCAATGAGAAGACTGGAGCCGGTAACCTGCCTCCCCACCCTATTTGACTTGAATAACCCGTCAACTTGCCTTTTTAAACGTATCCGGCAGGCTACTGTCGCTACATTGAGTCAGTCAATGCTAAACCAGCCTCACTTACTGGCATCATGTGAACAGCGCTTGCCTAGCCTTAAGAGTCTTCGCAAGACGATTATGATCTTGGCACGCCCGTAAGCACTCAAATTCATATGTACAATGTTCTGGAGAAAAATTGAATCGACATACAAGAATATTATAAAATGCACAAAACACAGACATTTTCATGCAGAAGAACATACAACAAACAGAATTGCTTTGTGTAATAAACCCTACTATTCACCATGGTTAAGCGTAAAGTCAACGCGGCGGGAACAACCTCTTCTTTTTCCCGTTGCGTCGACTTTATGCGTAACCATAGTGTAAATTAGGGTTTATTACAAACATCAATTCTGTTTGTTATAAGTTCTTCTGCATAAAAATATCTGTGTCTTGTGCATTTAAGAATTGTCGAATGTCGTTTCAATTTTTCTCCAGAGCGTTGTACATTTGAATTTGAGTGCTTACGGGCATGCCAAGGTCATAATTGTCTCGTGGACACTAAGTCTCAACCTACCTTGAAGTTACACATGGTGTGTTTCTTACACACTTTGCAGTAATCCTCGTCAGGCTTCGCGGCAAACACCGCAACAATAACCAACCCCAAAACAAGAAATACTCCGCTTCTTGGCGCCATCTTGCAAGGTGACACTAACTTGTTGCTCCTGAAATACTTGAAGTTCTAGGCTTCGACCTGGAATGTACTTCCACTAACACCCTCCCTGTATTTATACTAGACTCAGACCCGACAAAACCACCGACTTTCAGCACAATAATCATCTTCAGCAATTCGTAATTCAATCAACGAATTAGATCACATGATGTTCTTCTCATATTAGACCAGTTGTGTTTGTCGATCTATTACTCCAGCTCATTGGTCCGAAACACGTTGTTACAAAGTAACAATATAACGCAGTGGCGTGCGTAGACCTTGTTTTAAGGGAAGCGAAATTTACTTCGGGAACCTGGTATGGATATCCATAGAAAATGTGTGATGTCCAAGAGGAGTCGTTAAAGGCTGGCGCGGAGACGAGTTTAGGCGCTTAAGTTTCTGTTTTTTTTTCTTCGGGTAAACTTTTTATAACACCATTATCAAATTTCACACTAATGTTAATAAAGAATAAATTAATGCTATCCAGTACGCGTAGGTATTCCGAAATAAATTAATTGATTTTGAATTAATTGATTTGTTAAATTTTGGATTTTGAATAAATGCTTCATTTAAGGTAAATATGTAATTTGAAGTAAATTCCTTAATTAAGAGTCTGCAAAACCAGTGTTTTTTTCCTGGAACTTTTCATGAAGCCAGTTTTTATCAGATTGGTACCAGCCTTTGATTTTTGTAAAATCATCAATATTGGTAAATTTCAGAATTTGTTTGTTCATAATGCGTAGTAATGTTTAGTAGTAGAAGTGTGACCATATCCTTGCTTGACAATAGGGAATATTCCACTTGATATTTTATATTTTATTTTAATTCTTATTCATGACTTAATAGTCACTGCACGTTTTTTTATTTAAAAAAAAAGTTTTTTGTGTAATTTAAACAAGAAGTTAATTGGACCCCCAGTTTGCGCGCCAAAAACGAGCGTGCGCCATCTTTTAACGGTACTACGTCATAACTGTGTTGAGCCAAGGCCAATTGGAAACTAAATGTACGTATGTTTGTACATATTTACATACAGACGGCGGTGCACGCCCATCCGCTCAACACAAACAACTCCACAGGGATGTACATTTTCACCGTCTTTTGTTTTTCTTTTTTCGTGTGTGACAGGAGATTTTGCGAGATCATTGTGATAAAGAATAACGAGCATTTTGTCTTGAATTTTTGCATAGCCTAGGACTATCATGGTATTCTTTATCTACAATAGGCTTTAATTAGTCATCAAAGTAAGGTTTTTGTGCGGGATGTGTGTCAGAACATGAACGTGCAGGCCTAGGGTTGGCAAGTTAAGCCTAGGGCTTGTCAAGTGAGTAATTTTAGTATTCACATACCAATGCCTATATCCTACAGGAACGATTGGCCTAGACTGTTGTATTATAAATAATTTTCTACGTCTAGGCCTAGACCTAGGACTGTTTCAGTTTTGTTTTTTGATTGCAATGTCAACTTTTCTCGATTTCCGGCTAGGCGTTAAATGTAAAATGTCCGCCATCTGTTTACATTACTGTAGGCTACGCTAGGCGCTGCTTTGCTTAAAACACCGCCGTCTTGATGTATATCTCGATCCTACTATAATACTTTTCCAACATCTTTGGTCTGGATATGTTTATCCAGACGGCGTTGGATCAACACAGTTCTGACGTCACAGTCGTTTTTTGCCGCTTTAAAAAACTGCTGCTTTTAAAACGGCTATAAATCACTGGATTATTATTTCACGGAAAAACAAAGTACATATTTGTAATCGGGACGAAATACTTCTTCTAAAAAATCTATTCGTACAGTATTTGGCGGAAGTGGAATATTCCCTATTGCGCAAAATTTCATATCGATCAGGACAACTTGGAGCAGGAAAAGTTCCCAAAAATTTTCAAATAGGTAGAGTTGACTCTTAAACAAGATTTATTTCTGATTTTTTTTGCATATTTTACATTTTTTGTATCTCAAATAGTAGCAATACTACAAATATATTACTTTTCCGGGCCAAACCAATTATTTTTCCATTTTTTGCCTTTTTTGCAGATGTGTATTTTCAATTTTCTCTAAAAAGGCATCTTTTGTCCAATCGGGATGGGAAAAAAAGTATTTATTTTTAATTCACGGAAAAAATTAAAAAATTGGGGTCAAATAAAAAAAAATACCCTTATATAAATTTTGAAAGTTGATGTCCATTGCAGTGTACAATTCCACTGAATGAGTTTATTTGGTTTTATCGTACGATAAACGCGGTTTGGTGGGAATTTCCAGAATTGAAATCCATGTTTTGGATTTGATCTCGCAATGGATCTGTACAGCTTTATTTATTTTTCAATCAATTGCAGATATTTTTATAGAAAGTACTACTAGGGGCTATTAACTCAAAAAAATATCTTTTACCACAGGATCTATACTCTATAGCACAATACTACATTATAATGACAGTTTAAAAAATTATATCTTGTTACTGTGATAACATCAATTTTTTGATTTTTTGATCCAGAAATTTTCGTAAATTGGTATTTTGGTAAATTTCTTAAATCGGCTTTAACATGCTTCTTGTTTGGTCGGCATAGACACTTGAGCATAGTACCAATCAAAATGCCAATTTTATACATCGTGTCTTGAAACTGTGACCAAATATACCCTCAAAACCGCAAAAATATGCATTCCAAAATCACACCCTATCTTAGTAATCAGCATATTTTGACCGAACAACTTGCCCAAATTACAAAACAAAATAAGAAATAGAATTTACAGAAAAGTTTGTTGAGAACGTCAATAATGGCCAATATTTTTTTGGATCTTAAACCTCCAAGTTTACGGCGCATAAAATCGTCCCCATGTTATTTCTTGTGGGAGATTTTTGCCGATGGGACCTAGCTCGAAAAATGTCATGTTTGACAATTTTTTGGGAGGTCATAGTGGCCCCAATAATTTTTCTGTTGATTGCTAAATTCATTACTAGTTAGCCTGAATGAAATATATTTTTTCGTGTTTAGCGGTTAAATACGCCTTTAAATTACATCCATGCAACATTTGGTATTACATTACCAACCGTTTTGCAGAAATCATCAACAACTGAGCGCGCGCATTTGACATTTGAGTTGGGCCAAGCTGAGCGTCCCCTCTTAACATTGCAAATGAATGTATTTATTTTACTAGGTTTCAACGTGGTTTGGTTTCTTTAATAATTTAAAATATATTGTGAAGATAGTTGTATGAGCGAAGCGAAGACTTCGCTTCGCTCATACCCCAAGAAAAATAGCTCGGGTGTATTGTTTTTTGTTGTTTGTCTGTTTGTTCGCTCTCTACCGGCCAAACGGCGTATCCGATTTTGATGAAAATTGGAGGGTACCTTTGAAATCTCTGATCTTTTAGGGAACAATAAAAAAAATCTCATGAATATCGTACTTTCACAATTTTTTTCGATTAATAATGCGATATTTTCGTGATTTTTTACACGATTCTGACCAAATAGTTGGGGCTACAACGCTCATTTTTATACATGGACATTAAGGTTATGGTGATGTATTGCCTTTCGAAACCAAAAAATGAAAAAGTTAGCCAAAATTCATAGAAATGAAGGTTGTAATATTAGCCTTTTACAAGTGTAATTAACAAGTATAACTATAGAAATTTGACAACAATAACCTACAATGCTTACAAAAAGTATGTTTTTGGGCCTCGAGATATTTTACATTCTATTGTTATTGGTATTACCATTGCAATTAATACTGCTTTATAAAAACTATCCTAATTTAACGAACATAATTATGTAATGAAACTTGAAAAAAAATGAGATCCCACTTATACTAAATACGTAGTAATTATTGGACATAAAATATTAAAAAAGCTAGCGGCCTAGTTTTAAAATAGTTGTACCACAACAGCTGTGCCCCCTCCCTAAGTTGCGCCACTGCTGATGACTTGCTTGCGCGTGCGGCGCATTAGAACCAACAAGTGTTTGAAGTTAGACTAATGGAGTACACTGGGGCGCTCGAGTGGACACCAATGCTCAGTGAGAACTACACACAATGGCATGCTGTATAACTAGAGGCATGTGTAGTTGTGTACATAACATTTCAATTGACATGTTATAGCGTTTTGTAGCATTTTTCTTAGGCCACCTTCAAAAACTTGTATACAAAGTATTATTATATTTTGATTTTGAAATTTCGCAACTGATTAAAAAAAAAAAATAGATTCCATGTTAAATAACATAAAATCGAACTGGAAAACCTTAGTTTTAACCGACAGTGTTGGCTCGAGCGTTGAGCGCGCGACTCTGATTCGGGAGGTCCTGAGTTCGAATCCCGTCGAGACCGGCAATCCTGACTGAGGTTTCTTCCGAGGTTGTTCTGTCGTTAATGTGAATGCAAGGGATTGTGTCTTCTTAAACAGCCCTCGGACCCCTTCAGAATTGTACTATCCGCCACATACCATGTTAGACCAGCTGGGCAGGCTTCCCGCAAAAAATATTTTACTCGGCCGCTTCGCGAACGCCTTTTTCCAGTCGCGTTGATGGATGAGCATTTTTTTAAAAATATTTCTGTCCTATGGCTACTACGTTTAGAGTATGTGGGATCCCATTACTTTTTCAAGTTTCATAACCTACAAAATTATTTTTGTTCAATTTTATCATTTTTATATAGTTTGCTATGGTAATTGATATGGTAATACTAATTAACAATAGAATGTGAAATATTATATTCCCGAAGACATGCTATTGGTACGCATTGCAGGTGATTGTTGTCAAGTTTCTATAGTTACTTGTTAATTATACATAAGTCTTATATTAAAACCTTCATTTCTATGAATACTGGCTAACTTTTTCTATTATTTGCTTCAAATGCACTAGATCACCAATGTTGATGTTAAATATGAACGTACTAGCCCCACCCGTTTGGTCAGATCCGGACCAAAATACACGAAAATACCGCATTGAAAAACGAAACAAATCGTTAAAGTACGATATTCATGAGAAATACTTCTTCGATTGTACCTAAAAACGTAGCAGATCTATAAGTTCAGGTATTTCGAAGGAAGGTCACATCCAATTTTAATCAAGATCGCATTATATGCCGTTTGCTCGGTAAAGAGCAAACAAGCAGGCAAACAAATATATATATATATATATAAAAAAACACTTGATCTAAGTTTTTGTAGGGTCAGTGAAATTGAAGTCTTTGCTTCACTCTTCCAAAAATATAAAATAGCTCTTTGTAGCATCTTTTGAAAAAAAATATTTTTGAATTAATTTTAAAATTTTGATTTTGAACTTTGTTAATGGTGGAATCTATTTAATAAGTCGCATGGCTCGCTAAGCACACTTGTTGGAATGTCTATGCTAATATTGTTGAATAACTTACTTTTTATTTCTATCATTACCCATTTCATTTTCAAACATATTGTATGTAATAAAAAAATGTAATTGCCTCTCATTTCATGTTTGTTTCAAAATATTGATTATGTTTTGTTTGTTTTTTAATAGAGATAGCAATATGTTGAAGCAAAATTGTGAATTACCCAATTTTTTTTACACATTCATGATTTTTTTGCCTTTTCCGCTAAAGTCGTTTTGGGTAATTTTGCACCACACAAATATGAGGGCCTAAGACACGGTAGTTAAAAACATTGGCTGGGTATTATACGATTTGTCCATCTCAAAGTGAAACTTCAATACTGGCTGCATGCGAACTGGGAGATGATGTAACACACGAACTGGCTGGAGCCCGTCTGAAACCAGAGGTCAAGGTCAACGTTGTCGATAAGAGTGAAGCTTGATCATCTACTGTTGTGTTCATACGAGAAGGCCCGAATGTTCATTATTGGATGAGCGTAGCGAAGATTCCATTCTACTACACTGGAGGAAAAAATCCGGAATGTTTTTTTTCTTTCTTTTTTTCTGTTAGTGTTTTTGTGCGTTTGTTAACACGATTCCGGATAAACCGATACTCCAATTGCGATGAAATTTTCTGGAGGCCTTCGAAATCTTTAACTTATAGAAT
>JAMZAV010004409.1:0-83091 GCA_024449915.1 Sweltsa coloradensis
TAAATAGTCTGATCACATGTGGAGAACTACTGTTCTCTAAGTGCACGCTACGCGTCTGTTATTACGACCGCGTTTACCCTCATACGTGACCTCATACGTGGTCATATTTTTGGATGAGCGTAGCGAGCGAAGCGAAGATTCCATTCTACTACACTGGAGAAAAAAATCCGGAATGTTTTTTTTTCTTTCTTTCTTTTTTTTGTATTTTTGTGTGTCTGTTAACACGATTCCGGCTAAACCGATACTCCGATTGCGATGAAATTTTATGGAGACCTTCGAAATCTCTGAACTTAGAACTGCCACGTTTTTGAGCGCAATCGGGAAATTTTTTCTCATAAAAAACGCAATTTTACGTTTTTTTTCGATTTTTAAAAAATGTCTTCGACTTATAACACCTACATGCTTTATCCGATTGTAATGATTTTTTCACAGAAGCCTAATTTTATGAATTAAGATATTCGTGTGAAATTTGAGCGTAATCGAAAAATTATTTCTCATGAAAATCAAAATTTTACGGGTTTTTTCTTTTTTAAAACAATTCTTTGACTTATAACACCTACATGCTTTATCCTATTGTAATAATTTTTCACAGAACCTTAATTTCATGAATTAATATATTCGTGTAAAATTGGAGCGCAATCGAATAATTATTTCTTATTAAAATTGCAATTTTACAATTTTTTTCTTTTTTAAAAATTACGATTAATTAAAATATTAAGTTTATTTTTTATTTAATTTAATTTAATTTAAAAAAAATCTTCTACTAAGTAATGATTTTTCACAGAACAACAGAAAATCCGCGTAACACATGGCAGCTCAATGCACCAATTACGCTCATCCAACAACGCGGCGGGACTTAAGCGTTTTCCTAGTGTAGTTTTATTTGGATTAAGGGCGCGTCGACAGTCAGGTATCTAAACTCTATGTCAGATCATATTGCACCACTCTAGCCTAGAGGGGAGGAAGGGGGGGGGTTTCTCACAGTCACGTCGTCGCGGTCTTCATCGTCTTTGTCATCGTTCTTTGTGTCGTTGTCATCGTCGTTGGGGAGTA
The DNA here is from genome assembly GCA_024449915.1 of Sweltsa coloradensis. NCBI lineage: Eukaryota > Metazoa > Arthropoda > Insecta > Plecoptera > Chloroperlidae > Sweltsa > Sweltsa coloradensis. The sequence goes on from JAMZAV010004409.1 coordinate 1,054, forward strand.
AGGAAGTGATTGGGGGAAGGAGGAATTATTTTTCATGTACAGGGCATACCCAGTAAACACAACACCACTCAGAGAGGTGTTTTTTTCGTCACTTAGCTCACAAAGATAGTCCCCACACATTGTGAGCAAAATGTGAGAGGAATGTGACTGAATTAAATATTCCAAGAAAAAAAGCAACACTTTGAGACCTCCCAATTAGCACACAGAGTTAACCCAATATGAGCAAATTTATTTCTGCTCTCAGAGTATTATCAGAACTGTCACTTTGCTACTACATTTTATCTACATCAAAAGTCCTCACGTCTGTGATGACTTTAAGAGCTGTTTGTGAGCAGAATTTGTATTTGTTTATTTTGATGGAATTCACTCACATTGTGTGAGGTTTGAGTCGGATTTAATAAGTACCTTTGTTATGATATTTATCCCAACACAATGGTTGTTATGTGTGAGCAATTATTTGTCACATTGTTACCTCCCCAACACAACTCGGATACCTTACTTTAAGCTGAATTTAATAAACTCAGAGAAGTACCTGAACTGTCACTTTGATAACACTTTTTATTTGCGTCAAAAGTCCACACATCTGAGATGACTTTAAAAGCTGTTTGTGAGCAGCATTTGATTTTTTTTTATTTTTTTGTTATTCGCTCACATTGTGTGGGGTTTGAGTAGGATTTGATATGTACCTTTGTGATGATATTTATACTGCATCATCCATATATTGTATATCCAACTTCATATTTACTGTTAACAAATTATTAAGGATGTTAACGCAAATGTCTTCATTATCGGTTCAGGAAAAATAGTTTACTATTTTTTGGTTTTAGGTTCGAACCGGTTTGATGATGCCCTGATTGGAATTGCACTAAATGAATCATAATTCTGAAAGTAAAATACTCTAAATTAGTAAGAGATAACTGACACTATTCATAATGGATTAATATTATCCTACGATAAATTCCCGCGAGCAGAGAGAGAGAGATAGAGGAGCAAAATCTTTACAAAAAAATTATTAATTTTGTCGAATATTATAAAAACAAGTGCGCAAAGTCAATAAAATTCCGAAATCCTCCTTTTAAATCCTAAAACCAATGTTGCCCAAATGTAACTTAATTATATTTTCTCCCCCAAGAACACAATTTTTAGGACAAATTTATTGCAATGTAAACTTAATAAAGTAGGGTTTCAATCACGAAAGATTGCCTCTCGTCAATATCGTCTACTCATAAAACGAGTAAAAATCTCACATCAAACATCGCAACAGACAGCTATTTATATTATAGAGACAACATGCTCGCAGTGTCAGAATGCAAGTGTTCTATCTCCACTGTTTAGTTGTAGTGCGAAATGCATGTGTTCTATCTTTAAAGCGTCTGTTGAAGATTGCACGAATCAGAATGCAACTGTTCTTGAAAATGTTCTCCAAAGCGTCTGATTGCAATTTGCAACCGAATCAGAATGCAACTGTTCTATCTCCACTGTTTAGTTGTAGTGCGAAATGCATGTGTTCTATCTCCAAAGCGTCTGTTGAAGATTGCAACGGAATAACAATGCAACAATGTTCTATCTCGAAACGAAATAATATATCATCGTATATTTTGTTCCCGCCGCGGCCGTTTTGAACATGGCGACGTCCACGATTTTGAGTGAAATGTAATGACGACTTGATCTTATAGAACAGACGATTAAAAGTTAGGTATAACACAAACTTTAAAACGTCTACGTTTTATTATTTGTTTTTGTTAAAGCTCTAAATGTTTACATGAACAGAAGCTTGTATTCGACATGTAGAGTTAGCGGCCGTATGCCTTCCCCTAGGCTTTGAACCTATGTACGTTGTCTGAAGTCTGAAGAATTAATTGTGGCGCATTTCATTAACATGCCACCTGAAACTTCAGGTCCTTCTAGCTCGAAACAATAGCGTGTGAGAAAGAACACTTGCATTCTGACACTGCAGAGTTTTGCTCATACATCAAAGGTATTAATGTGTATTGTAATGGTGTCATTAATATGTATTAGTATTAGTATATATATTTTGGTAGGTGTTTTTATTTCTGACTGTGGTTAATGTTAGTGTGTTTGTGTTTTTAGCTTTATCCTCCCGAGTCTTGGTTTTTATTAAGAATTAAGTATTAATTGCTGCTTCCATATATAAACATTGAGTAACTAAAAATAAAATATTTCATAATTATTATCAAGTACTGAACAATACTATTAAAATACAATAATAATACACGTATTAATAAAGGTAGACCACAGAGCAAGTGCACAATGCCTACGATAGTTGCATGGATTAGCTGTTGTATCCTATATAGGTGGTTATTCTCGAACAACTTCAGCGTCTTCTGTGGCGCTACGGTCTAGGTGTTGGCTTTCAGATGCAGGGTTCCAGTCGGATCGAGTTCGAATCACCATGAAAAACTTGAAACTTTATAATTGTGTCAATTTAAAATATGTTGTATGTCCAGTTACAGGTTATCGATCGATGTAGGAATAGGAAATAAATAGTAAGATTTAGTAATTAATATTATATTTTAATGATTATTCGAATCTAATTTTTAGTGTTTCGTTTGCTTATTTGCTCCTAGAGCGCGTTACAGACGCGTGGATGTGTGCACTCTAAGAAGCATTCTGGTACAACTCGTGATAGCTCTTTGTGAGCACTCTAGTCAATCACCTGATACAACTCGGGGAACACTTTCTGAGCACTCTGAGTCATTTACCTGATACAATTCTGGTAGCACTCTGTGAGCACTCTTAAGAGCTCTTTGGTAATCGATTGGTGACCCATTTGACTTATCAGTTTCATTTTTAAAACTACTCGACGATACTTTCGAGGACAAGTTAAGAGTTGTCACATTTAGCTCACGGAAAGCACTCGGTGTTTACTGGGTATGCGCCCTAATAAGTGTAATTAGCATAATTGGCATGTGTATTATGAGCTTTTGTTTCTTCCATACATACATTGACTCTATACATTGACTGTAATTAGTTTTTTCAGTGTGTTGTGCCGTTGTGATGTATGGGGGTGACAGTGTGGGGTGACAGATGAAAGGGGTATGGGGTGGACACATCACCGCCCCCATCTTCCTACGTGACTACCTGCATCCATTATCACCGGGAATAAAATATTCCATTGCATATTTTATGATTGTCGTTAAATTAAAATATAATCCTAAGTTTAATGAACAATATTATTTACATTGTGTCATTACGTGTTGTTTTCTCGCGATCTTGTTTCGCAAAAAGGTTTTTGAATGAGCCAGACCTATTTGCCATTTGTGTATGCCTTGATTAAACTAAAGCTTTATGCTAGGGAAAATAGGTGAGTCTCATTCGAAAACATCCTTTCACTGAAATATATAATATAATCAACGAAAATATATTGCAATCGTATTTGTTCGTATTCTTTTTGTTCACAGGAATAATACTTCTGTTGACAGCTTAATATACGTTTCCAGCAAAGAAATTAAGTTTATTATTTTGGAATATGCAAAGAACAATATGCAGTCCAATCCAGCCAAAAAGAAATAATTCATAGATTCGAGTACTACAATAGTTTCAAAGAACTGTTGTTTTCGTTTTATTTATTTTTAGCGTTATTGCTAGACAGGAAACAAGTGGATGTTCCTGGAATTGGAGCTCCGCCGCGCCATAATCACCGCATTCAATTTCGTCAAATGAAGGATCCTTTCGTGTGCATATTATAAACAATCTAATTAATGATAGTTTGATAATGGAGTTTAAATAGTACTGTCGTGGTTAGATAAACAGTTTACATTGCTTTAGAGGAATCCTAAAAATATTTTAAGCATAAGGTAATGCATTTCCTAACAAGTTACAACGACGAGCAAATATGTCTGTGGTTCTTGGAATTACTATAAATTATTGATTGTCCTGGTATGTGGAGCTTCCAGATAAATTTATACACAGGCGCGACTTTATTAATGCATACCTTTACCGTTTAATTGTCTAAAAATTTAACATCGGCGTATTTGTTGTAGATATTTAAAATGTATTTATTTATCGTCTATCCCATTAGAAGCGGCGTAGTAGAAATAAAATTTTGTTTTAGGCATGTAGGCCTATGTATTTTATTTGTTGCTGAAGGCTATTCCATAGACATCTGGATGTGACTTTTACTCTATAATTCGAAATGTATTGCAATTTAGAGGTGTTATGAGAGTAAAAAAAATAACAAAAAAAATATTAAATATTTTTTTGGGGCGTACCGGCTATTTAAACAATACAAAACTAAATCATAGTCATTTCGAAAACGGTGCTTTCTAAAATCCCTTATTTTTTTACAATAATAGTTAACATGTGCTTAACGACTTCTGAAAGTTTTGTGTCATTGCACTTCATGGTTTAAAAGTTATGAATTTTTAAGTGTACCGGTGTGTTTTGAGTCATTTTTTATGTATTTTGAATTGATAATATGCTAAACGTAAAAGTGAACTGCATTTTGGTTGATCATTCTTCATTGGCCCAAAATACGTTTTGCTGACACTTTTTAAATTTTCCAATTTGGATGAATGGTTTGTGAGTCGGAACTGATTTCCCGTGCCCTTGTAAATATCCCCGATAATTGGCCATTTCCACCCCGTCGCAGCAGCAGCTCAGACCGTCTTATAGCGCTGCGCGGTGACTGAGCGAACTTCTTCGACTCGTAGAGCCCGGCGCGCATTTCAACTTTCAACATTTCCAAAATCCACGGATTTTGTGAAGTGTGAAAACTAAATCATAGTCATTTCGAAAACGGTGCTTTCTAAAAATCCCTTATTTTGATACAATAATAGTTAACATGTGCTTAACGACTTCTGAAAGTTTTGTGTCATTGCATTTTATGGTTTAAAAGTTTAGAATTTTTAAGTGTACCGGTGTGTTTAAAAAAATGTGAAATTAAACGTGTTGAAATGGGGCGGCGTAAGACAATGCCTAGTAGAACGAAAAAAAAGTAAACGAGCCAAAGCTATTAAAGCCCTCTGGGTCGAGAGGCAAAACTTTTTCTATTGTCCAGACTTCATCATCAATAAGATAAAACACATAAATATAATATACATATTAATATTTCATGTACTCTGTAGTTGTGTTGTTGTTGTGACTGTAATAATGACGTCTTGAAGGCGTTTATGGTATTTATTTCTACTCGCAATGATAATATGTGGGAAAGACGTTGGCTAAAATTTGTTATAAATCGAGTAAACATCTCATTTTATTTGTTGGGTGAACAGTGGTAAAAATGTTCATTTGTGAATAAGCCACGCTCGTAGTCTTATTGAAACCACGACGAGTTGGTCGACATGAAGCAACGGTCAGAACGGTCAATGGCCAGAAAAGAAGGGTTGGGTTGGGGAGGGCTGCATTCCACATGGGTTGACAACGTGGTTGTGAATGCCACCCAATTTCTATGGGAAGGGTAGAGCGCTCGCTGTTTGCACGACCAGCAGGATACAAAGTAATATTCACTTTCTTCAATGCCTGTGAGAGCACATTATCTATGTACCGTCGATCAGTACATGAAAAGTTGTATCAAATTATGCCGATCACGGGTTGTATAGGAATAGTTACAATAATATTTTAAAGTTAAATTGTATTAATTTTATTTTTGATTTAATTTATTTGTATTTAGCCTTCTTTAATCAATGATTTATGTAACACTATTTAACCTGCCTTAGAGGCTTTGACGAATAAGAAAATCTGCATCTAAATAATTGTCAAAAGAATTCAATTAGAAGTTCATAATGTCTGCTGCTGTAGCCATAAGTATAACCAAACAAACGCATTGTATTAAAAGCAGTGGCGCACCCAAGGGGGGAGCTTTCGGGGCTAAAGCCACCCCTCCCCCCAGAACCCCTCACAAGCACCAACATTAAATTTATATTCAAAGCTCTTCACTTTTAATATATCTTATGTATGATAGATTTTGATGAAAATAATATTGAAACAAATAAAAGAAAGAAAGAAAGAAAGAAAACAAAACACCTTGTTGCGTCTTGAGCTTAGCGCTGTGATCAGTTTGCGGTATTTTATTTTCATATGAGAGCTGCGCTTTGTTTTTATCGTGGATTTACACGCCAGTTACTATTCTAAGTCCATGGTTTTATGACCGCCACACGCTCTATAGCGGCAACTTTTTAGACCCAATCTAAATTTCACCCGGCACCACTAATCAGCAGCGCTGCCACTTACAAATAGTGCATTTTCCGATTTAGAACACTTTTGGGGGCTGCCCCCCCACCCCCTGGATGAAATCCTGGGTGCGCCACTATTGAAAAGCATCGGTTTAGATCGCGTGATGTTACATCAAATTCAAGTTATTTCCCTTATTATGAAATTACGCATTACGCCCCCCCCCCCCTCACACGTTCAACGCTTCGCAAATATAATATTTACCTTTTATTATTTACATACAAACTCATTTTAGGGACGAAATAATGTAACAACTTACGACGTAACGGAACAGACCACTTGATTGCTTCTCTCCAGCCTATGTCCATCAGGATTACAGTTTCAACGCGATGGAACATCTACAGATTACGCAATCAGGTATAGATAAAAATATGTCTAAACATGAATATGTCAAGTTATGCTAACATTAACAATGCTCTTTGTGCTCTGCCGAAGGTCGATCACAGATATTACTAATCACAGAAAGAAACGCTGGTGTGCACCCTACAATGAGAATTACTTCAAATGCATTTATTCGTGGCTTTGTAGTGGGGCTACATCAGCCTATTTAACTAATTAGTATAGGCGAGGCGGCCTGGCCTAATCTTTGTAAAAAAAAATTTTTTTTAAATCGTGAGGGGATAACGAGGCAGGCATCGGAGCATTCAAGTGAGCGAGTTTGGGAGGAACATGTTTTTTTTTTACCTGCCTTCGTCCATTTCAAATCTATTGTGATGAAAATAATTTATTCAGCGAAATATTTCTTTATAATTGAAAATATTTAATGACGCAGTTTAAATGTGTAGTTTGAGTTATGAAATGCGGTTTTTTCCCTAGTGTCTACGATCAAAACTGACTGAAATATGGATCAATGTTTTATTGAATGTAAATATTATTTACATATTATTTTTATAGAATCATTATCTGTAACTCAGTTTTTATCGTAGAATTTTGTCCAAAAAAATTAAATTCAAGACACACGCTTAATATTTTACTGTTATTAGATATTTGCAATTAAACAAAAAAATATCAATAAATAAATAGAACAATAAAAACAGAAAGAGAATACAAAAGGCAGAAAACCCTCACCCAGCTAGCTTCGAGAAAGCAATTACCCCCGACTACCTGACCGCTCGCCGGCTGAGTGAGGCGATCCATTCAAAAGAAGCGACCTTGGGCCGTGCGTCACAACACACATCCGAAATCAGTTGAAATTCAAAACTACTGTCAAACCCTTGTATATTTTCACCACCCCATCTGTAGGAGAAACGCTGAACTTTCTAAAAGCATTTTTGCCGGACAAGTAGACATCCACATTACTGGTCTCGAAACCTAGCGGCAAAACTTAGAACACGGGCTCTGGAAACGTCTGAAGATTCATTTTTTAACTTCAGTTTCAGTTTCATTTTTATTAGGACGAATTGTACATTGTAAACCACTTCCGAACCCTAAAAACATCTTTATTACATGGTAATTAAAAAGACGGATGCGTTTTTTTGTTTGTATGTTTTATTGTCGGTCGCCCATCTAATCGTATGGCGTTTAGAATAGTAAAAAACATATTTATTAAACGATCGTTACTATGCTTTATGCAAACGAGATTTAGAAATAGGTTATTTCTTTATTTTTGATAGTGTTTTTTTAAATTACTGTATTAAATACTATTCGTCTACAGTATTGTAATGATTTCCATTGATGACAATTTCGCAAGCCTGCTTTGTAATATCTACCACGAATCAACAAAATTTATTTGCCCAAAATATGTATATTTTAAATAGGCGCCCAATAATTTCCGAGTTTCAGTTAGTTCGTGGAGTTGATACACTTCCGGCCGGGCGCGGTGCGACGTTGGGGCGACCTCTATGTTTTCATTTACGAACTTCATGCGTAGCCACGAGCTAGCAAAACTCTAGTGGCGCTCGCAGCGCTCGTAGATTTCTGTGAATGAACTTGATGAGTTGGAGAAAAATTTTTGGTACAATATTTAACATGGGCGTCATGTCTCTAGCTAAGGATGTTTTATATACCTACTCAATGCTATTACGGCATCCACAAAAAAATCTATAAACAAATATTAAACTTTAAAAAAATAAATACTATGAACATCAAATTAAAACTAGTGACAACCGATCAATAACAGTTTGGGAAATCATAACAATCACTTGGAAGACGCACTCCCACACCAAAAAAGAGATAACATACCATAAAAACAGAAGGAGGTACAACAGATAACTCAAATTTTAAGCACAATCTCGTATTACACACTAGGGTACTGAGAATCGCACGAAAACTCACTGAAAATATTAACCCTCTTTTCGTCGATTTTTTAAATGTAGTGGGAGGGCATCATATACAAAGTTTTCATAAATAAAAATAAATTAAAAAATCAATTTTTGGTTTTCAATTTTTTTTTATGTTTTTTGGAGGTGCATAAAGTGTGCAGAAACACCCATGTCGGGGCTGCCCCGACATATTACTGATAACCAAGAGTTTAACAACGGGTAAAACTTCACGGACCATCTCAATAAAATTGCAAAATAGTCTTTTGGGTCCATTTTCTAATGAAACAATGAAATGGGAAATTGTCTTCAGAGTATAATGCCTTGAAAGTAAACTTTCCCCAAGTCGATACGATGAAATTACAGATGGTGCTTGGTATGAGAAAAGCTATATTTTATGAACCACTTAACATTATTTTTAATAACTGTTCTTACTACAGGAATTTTTCCAGACCACCTCTCGAACGCTAAAGTTATACCACTATACAGAAGGGTGATCAGACAAAACTACTGTATATAACTACTACCGGCCGAGTTCTCTCCTCCCAGCATTCTAAAATGTTTTTTGAAAACTGTCAAATAAGAATGAACTTCTTTTTCTTGAACAAAAGAAACGTAAAAAACCACCTTTTTTCTGAACATTTCAGGAAAATAAATCTACTAGCACCACTATCAACGGTTTCTATATAAACTTAATGATGCCCTTTAACAAAAATAAACAAGCAAGTTCGAATATTTGATGACCCTATACAAAAGCATTTGATTGCATTGGTCACAAAATGTTTCTGTTAAACTTCAGCGATTGGTCACAAAATGTTTTCTTTAAACTTCACTTTATGGATACGTGGGTTGTGCTAGAACTCATAAGATCTACCTTGAGGCATAGATTAATCAATTTTTAGATTAACTGCAATTTTATGATGTGAGAGGAATCAAATAAAAACAGCTTTGCACACAGAAAATACTAATAATTTGTGAGTTCCTCAAGGATCTTAGGCAGTCCACTTTTCTTTAACATACTAATGATTTTCCCATTTTGTAAGAGGACATTGAGCTTTTTTGCTGATGATGCAGCGTCATAAATCACAGCATCGTCTAGAGAGCTAAACGACCAATATAGCAATGCACCGAATGTTTTTCAAAGTAACAACATTCATTTCAAATCCTCTTCAAAACTTATTTTTTCACTTTCATTATCTCATCACAACAAGTAAATGTTTCACACCAATCATGAATTAGCCACTAACCTTTCTTTTGTTGCTTGAGGCGTGAGCCCCTCAGTGCTATGCCCGAGCTATCTTCGGCATGGCACATTACTCACCCGACCATGATAAAGAAGCCCTACCCTAATTTTTAAATTACAAACTTGTTCGTACATCCTTTTTTGGGGGGGGGAAAAAAAAAAAACCCTAAAAAAAATTCCACTGTGTTTTTGTTTTTTTTTTGAGGGAGGGGGGGGGCGGGGGGGGGGGTCGGTTTGGTCTAAAATTCAGTATGAGAGAGAATTTGGTTTTTCTAACATTACATAATTTTGTGGAATTATCCCACCCCTGTCTTATTTTTTTTTTTTTGTTGGGGGGGGGGGGTTCTTTTTTTTCGGTGTTTTGTTTTGGGGTTGTTTAACAATCATGGTAGAGAACATAATGTTTATTCCAATATTTTACTTATTTTGAACTATAATAATTCCCAACCCCTATAGCTTGAATTTGTTTGGGGGGGGGGGGGTTGTTGTTTTTGGGACGGGGGTTTGTTTGGGGTTGGTATATATCCGAATGAGAGGAATTTATGGTTTTTAAACATCTCATAATTTCGGAACTAATCCCAACCTATCCTGATTTTTTCCTAAAAAGTGAAGAAAAAAAACTTGGTCTAAGATGGACTCTGCAGGACGATGCTCCGCACCAACTCTTATGAATCTTGTCCCCATGTAACGAGAATGGACAAACTAGATTATTGCAGGCTGATGCTCCACCACCTACTGATCATGAAACTCGTCACCATTAGACCAACTCCGGAAGGTCCCGTCAAGAAGTAGGAATGACGTACACCACTGGTAGCTGGAGACTCCCTCAACTTCATTTAGTATTTCAGTATCACTGTCACTAGATCTGTTTTTCCCAGATGTGTGTTGTAATTTGTTTTTGTCATGCTTGTACTTTGTTATTCCATTATGATTTTGTTTTAAACCTTGATAAGCTGGGTGAAATCCTAGAGATACGTCGTTTATAAAATATTTATTATAAAATCACACGCAGTTTTACCTCAAACATGTATTTGTTCATATCATGTACTGCAAAGCCTTAATCTTTGGCTAACATTGATAGCATAAATCTTATTAATGCTTAGGTAAATTTTTACAAAAATTAAGATGTTAATTAAGAAACCCTTTTTTTTTATTTAGTTTGTTATTTGAATGTCACATCTTTTTGAAATTTGTTACCAAAATCTTGTGTTTTTAATACATTGTTTGTTGTAATATTTAAATATTCAAAATTTACTTAACTGTTAGCTTCCATTGCTGTAATCTGCATCTATGTAAGTAATTATTTAGTTGTCCTGCTTTGTAAATCCAGTTTTTTTAACTGATAGGCTACGACGTTAAATAAATATAAAAGTAAAATAAAAATAAAAATAGTTCTGTGAGTTACCTTATACTTTTTACTTTTTTCCAGAGACACCATTCTAGTTGTAAAAGCATTTGGCTGAAACGGTTCTGTATAAATACTGTTTATTCAAACTCTTGCTTTAATTGCCTGAAGCAGTCGGATCGATGGTCCCTGTAATATGTGCGCTATGTAAGTTACTGTTCATGGACATTTACCTGTATGCTCCAAATAAGGATGAACATTGTATAGAACATGCTATGATAGCCAGCGGTTGTAGCCAAGGTCCTTTAGTCGTTTCCCACTCAAACACCAAAGTAAGCGCAATCTCGGTACGCGGTCAGGGTAGTAAAGTGGGTGACCGCTCTGCCTGAGACACGGGAGACTGCTGGTTTAGAGCAGACGGAGGGTTCAAGAGCTCGTGGTAATGGCTTCGTTCTCCTCTAAGTCTGCCCGGCAGTCCGGGTTTGTGGAGTAAACCTATGCCTATCAAGGTTTTACAACACCGTCCTTTGCAGTTGGTAGTAAAGCCGTTGGTGCCCTTGGTACTTTTCGAAGAAGTGGCTACTTTCCGATAGCGGGTTTTCCCCCTCCCTTCATTCTACTTCATACTCATCCATCACCTTCCTTCCTTAATCAGTTTTTAAACTGAATAGGAAAGACGTTAAATAAATAAAGAAAAATAAAATAAATAATAGATAAAATCGCCTCAAACAGCCTTATGCATCATCAATCATCAATCATCAATCAACCGCCCTGAAGGCAAAAAATCTCAAGTAGTCTTGACATGCTGGCGAGATGTATGCCTTACACAATCCTGCTCACTGTTATAGATCTCCATTATTTGTTTTCAAAGTTTGTGTATCAACTTTTATAATGTTTTTCCTAATCCCCATTTTTTAAACAATTAAGATTTCGTTAGAATGACATTTTTGTTTTTCCAATGACTAGCTATTTTTGGCCTTCTAAATTGCACTGGTCAGCCAACATGAGGCTACCCAACAAACATTTTTTGGCTTTCCCGCACTCTTCCCGCAGTCTTGTTCTCGCACTTGCCCGGCGGGGAACCCTTGCGGGACGTTCCCGTCTGGTCCGCCTAGAAGTGTCCTACTGGCCAGATAACCGGTTCCCGTACGGGACGTCCCGCGATCTTCCCGCGAGAATTCCCACACTGGGACCGATCCCGCGTCTTCCCGCTAGTTTCCCGTAGCATCGGTAGCGCGATCTAGGTGCTAAATATGTAGGCTAAACGTAAAAAATAAAATAAAAAGTTTTAAATAATATCGGTTACTATATGGCTTAATTTGTCTTATTTTCGACACCAGTTTATTGCCTTAGGTGGGAAACACATCATGTTAATAATTGCATAATTATAAAATTCGAGTTTTGGTGTCTCGAACTCAGTCCAGCCAGGGCGACTCTCCATCTGTAAGCAAAGCTCTAACCGTTACGGCACGGAGGATGCTTGAGCGGATTGGAATAAAACCTATAGATTCAACAGCAAATCTACTTTAGTATCGTAGTTTATTGTGCTCTGCTTTTGTGGCCTATCCGTATCGTTCTTTTAATTCTTTTGGAGGTGTTGGAATAGTGTTCAGTATCTAATGGTGTAACTGTATATTTATAAATGTGGGTACAGTAATAATGCTTTCTATGCGCAGCGCATGTTCGAACTTTTGTTCTGTTGTTGATAAATGCCGAGGCGGGTGTCTCTGCATAAATAAAGTATATAGGCTGTCCGCGCGAATGCTGGTTTACCACAAAATAACGGTACTAATTCTATTGGTACATGCAACCAAAATTAAATGACATGATAGATTTTCATATCTTTTTGTCTCAGTTGGTGTAAAGAAAAACCATGGAGTATGGTGAAATTTTTAATTTACTAGCAAGCTTCGCAAATGCTTTTTCAGGGGGGTGGGGCGTGTTTTTGGATGAGCGTAATTGGTGCATTGAGTTGCTATGTGTTATGCAGATGGTATTTAAATTGATTTCGTTTTCCCATTGCTATGGGCTGCGAGACACGCTTTGTAATATTGTTTTAATTTTTACGACGACGATATGAGGATCAGGGGCGCACATTATATTACACACTACATTACAATCGAATAAAGCATGTAGGTGTTATAAGTCGAAGAAATTTGGTAAAAAACAAAAAAAAAGCGTAAATTTGCGATTTATAAGAAATAATTTGTTTTCTATTACGCACAAATTGCACACGAATATATTTATTTTAAAAATACAATAGGATAAAGGAAAGCATATAGTGTTTAAGTCAAGAATTTATTCAAGTCGTAAAAAATCGTAAAATTGTGATTTTCATGAGAAATAATTTTTTGATTGCGCTCAAATTTCACGCGAATATATTAATTCATAAAATTAAGGTTCTATAAAAAAATCATAACAATCGGATAAAGCATGTAGGGGTTTAAGTCGAAGAATTTTTTTAAAAATCGAAATAAATCGTAAAATGCGACGTGGCACGTGGCAGTTCTAAGTTATAGATTTCAAAGGCCTTTAGACAATTTCATCGCTATTGGAGTATCGGTTTAGCCGGAATCGTGTTAAAAAAACACCCAAAAATACAAACAAAAAATAAAAATAAAAAAGAACGTTCTACAAATTACTTTTGAATTTTAATAATATATCACAAAATTTCCTTTTTAATTTGTTGATGCATACAGCTGTTGTTTGATAAATAAATAAAAAAACTAATAATATATTCATTACCAAGGTGATTGGTTATCGTGTTTTTTTCAATAATGTACACACACAACTCTTTATGGTGGAGATTGACTGAAGTACAATATGCTCATTTTGTTTCACAGGCAAAATAGTAAATTATGTTGACTATAACTGGATCGTTCATAATATACGGGCATTGCAGTTTACCCGTACGTATCTTATCCGAATCCCTTCCTTCGCGGGTACTATGCGCCGATGCGGGACGTCCCGTGACTTTCCCAGACACGGGACGTCCCTTAACTTGCCCTCGCGGGTACCGTGCGGGACATCCTGTGACTTTCCCCGAGACGGGACGTCCCTTAAACTTCCCACGCGGGTCCCGTGCGGGACGTCCCGTGACTTTCCCATACAAGGGACGTCCCTAACCTTCCCTCGCGGGTCCCGTGCGGGAAAGTTAAGGGAAGTGCGGGTTAACTGCGGGAAGCGGGACGTCCCGCACGGGACCCAGAGTATAATGTTTGTTGGGTAGTGATGTAAAATACTCAAGCATTTTCTTTTGGAAAATATTCTCCAGCACAAGCATTTTCCGAGCATATTCTAAAAACTTCATATTCGCATAATAAACTGTCTTATAAGTACAATTAGATCAATTTGGTATTAATTCCACTGTTACTTCTGTTTTTATATTTTGCATTATATCATGTGAATCATGATCTTTTACATTGTAGTTATTATGGATTTTCATTCCCTCTCTTCCAAGAGGGGTTATATCTTTACCATGTATCGATTGAATTAATAAAATTGAAACTTGTAACTTGAAACTATAGTAGGCGACTATGACGTTATATAAGTACTGGTACTTTAGACAGAAATTAAAAAGTGATAACACAGGGGATCGAAATTAAATTGGATTGAATTGAAGAACGGCTAAGGTCCCAGGTTCGATCCCTGGTGTAGTCACGTTTTTAATTTCTGTCTTAAGTACTTATATATATATTGGATAAAAACAAGGATCTTGGGTAAAACCGTGTCGGAAATAAGATAAACCAGGGCAGAACCTGGGCGTCCACCGACATTTCGTGCCGATCCGTCGAACGGTACGGCCAGGACGGGCGTGTGAATTTTGAAAATTGCCTTACTAAACCCTTGGAAAATTGTCGAAAATCGACGAAATTTAGACGAAATGTCGGTGGACGCCCAGGTTCTGCCCTGGTTCATCTTATTTTCGACACGGTTTTCCAAGATCCTTGTTTTTATCCTATGACCGGTCGCGAAAACTTACAACAATCCATATATATACAATATACAAAACACATATATACAAAACAGACCAAGAATTAGACAGTTTTAAACTGTTGGCCGCATAGCTCAGTTGGTAAGAGCATAGCCCGGACAGCTAAGGTCCCGGGTTCAAACCCCGGTGTAGTTACTTTTTTAATTTCTGTCTAAAGTACTAATATATAATATATATATATATATTTTTAGATTTTTGTGGCCGATATAAATTAATGTACTGCATTATTTATAATTTAGGTATTATATATTATAAAAAAGCGGTTGCTGAGTAAGAAAAGTGGAAACCAGTTTTTCTCTTCTGTTATTTCCAAAGCTAATTACGTTTTTATGAAAATTGCTACTTGTCCAATAGCTGTTTAAATTTATCCATATCTGAGCTTTGACTCTTCAATAAGCAATTCTTGAAAAGTACCCCTCAAACTTTAATTCTGTGATATGTTACTTTTCTGGTACCAGTGGTTACCGTTAATTTGGGGGCGGACGCGTCCACCCTCAACATTTTCACTTACTTTTGAAATTTTATAAAATTGTACAGTCAATACAATTGCAATGTTGTAACACACTATACTATTTACAAAAATGCTATATATGAGTTGTAAAAGTTTCTTCCATAATTAAACATTTTTAAGCTTGTTTTTCGGTGTTCAACATAGCAAATTTGTTTGTTTTTTGCCTTTGGCCATAAAAACCATTGGCAGAACTGGAACCTTACACCAGCACACCCGTATTAGCTTTTCAAGGCCGGCCCTCTACCTTTTTGCAGTCAATTGTCAATTCCTGGATATGCTATAGATGTACCAAGACCACTGTGGCCCGCGCCATTACGTGCGCGCGCCTCCGGGTCAAGTTCATTCTCGGTTTTAGGGGAGTTTCGTAGATACGGGCGCCGTATGGCTCAGTTCTAGCCGGCTGCCGTGAGGAACACATCTCCTTACGGTATACGGCGGGAGCGATGACCTCGCCGCTCCAGCATCTCCGTCGATCACTCGCGGTAGCGCGTATGCGCTCATCGCCGCTTCAATACGTCCGTTTTGGCCAGGGCTTTTGTGGTGTTGGTAGATCTATACTGCTTGCAATGTTATATTTTTCAACATTTTTGTTTTTTAAGTGAAAGAGATATTGTAAACTGACAATATATCTCACATATCTTCACAATTTTATAAATTATCTATCAAAGCAGGCTAAAAAATAGTAAAATACCACTAGTTGCAATGTTAAAAATCCAAAAAATTTCTGAGGCTATGCGAATGCGATCTACACCTGCACCAGCTGGGGGGCATACCCTCAGTTCCCCCATTGTACCAGGATACTTACTTTTACTGAAACATTATTGTTTAATGGGAAGTTCTAAACATTTCTTAATAACATAGACCAGGCGTCGAGCGTCCGCCCACTAACCACTGTCGAGTACTGTACTGGGATTGCATAATGCATATACTGGCATGAGAAAAAATCTTAAAATGCAGAATAATAAAGATTCACATTTCAAAAATAGTTCAATGCAGTCAAAAATAATAAGTAGTGAAATGCAGAACAAAAATCAGCTATCTAAATGGAACTTTGCAAATAATGTTTGTCATAAATAGTAAGAATATGGGATATGCCTTAGGCTTAAAATTCAGTTTTGAACTTCTTAGAAGACAAAACCGATACACCTACTCTATCCAACCCTATAACTACTACGTTGTGTTGTTAATATTTTGGTCATATTTTGCCAAAATGTGTTGATGATATCATTAAATTAAGTACACTGTATTTTTCATAGGATTTTTTTGATTTTTTTCCTTGATATTTAAGAAATAAAATGCTTATTTTGAAATCCAAATAAAGATAAAAGTTGAAAAAAAAATCCAAAATTTGATTTTAATCTAATTTTTTTTTTTGCAATTTTTCGTTTTTTCCATGTTCAAATTGAATCTTCTACAGGCAAACAAAATATCCGAGACAACCCGGAAACTTGTGTATTGGAGTGTTTTATACATTTGGATTTTTGAACCATTCCAAAAATCCTTCTAATCATTAGAATTTAACAAGGAAACATTCTACCAATTCCGAACAAAACAAAGCAGCTTTTTTCCCGGGTTAAAAGTATGATAAACTGGCAAATTTAATTGTGTGGATTTTGAACTGGTGGTAAACTATTATACCTATACCCTTTTCAAGGTTTTTAATGTTTTGTGATACCACAAACATTTTACTGCTATTATCAAGTTTTGCTAATAATAAAATTTGCTGATCAATACAACCATTCACACAATTACAATTGTACATTAAGTTTAGACATATGACACTTCATCTTTTGACCAACAGGCAATGTTTTGTTCTGCTGAATGTCGCACTTACGCATGGGATGCTTATCACAATGTTGAATGCCGACTTCTCCCAGCGGTATATGAACATAGTATGGCAACATGGATGTTGTCACCATTGCGAATGTTTCTTACCGCATGCAGCCAAAACCAAGGACTCCAAGGCTTGCAACGTCGGATCAAGGAGTTCGAAACACAACAGGGCAACGGGAAGATAAATGGATATGATCAAAATGGCCAGTACAAATCAACGGACTATGAACAAATCCACTATCTGTTTAGGCAAAATTTGAATACAAACTCAGAGCAACAACTAGTCCATGTAATTGTTGCGGCCTGCATCTTGAATGTTCTCGATGAACACGCGGGTTTTTTCTCGTGTAAACCAGACATGAAGTTTGGCATCTGGACTTATTATAAGATTAGTGAAAAATTGCAAGAACTAATTCCGTTAAAGTTGAAGACCTTGTCGTTGGCCAGATCATGTATCATAAGGCCACTGGAGAAGGGGTTTATCCCACTTTGAGTTTGTTTGCCCATTCCTGTGAACCAAACTCCTCTGTGTGGTTTAACAGTGGCAACACTGTTGGCATTGCAAGTCTTCGACTCGTCTCTAAAGGAGAAACGGTAATGAAACATATTATTCATTGGAATATCAGATCTCTACATCTCTTGCTAGAAAAATGTTACAAAATATATATTTTATTTTATTTTATCTAATAACCATTTATAAGGATGACCTCAAGTTATAAAAAAAATTACGACAATACCCTAATTAAATTGTCCTAAAGTCTCTTTCTCTCTCAAGGCAAATCGGTAATCACTTCTCAATTTCCAAGTAACATGTCTCTTAGTTCAAATTTATAATATGTAGGTTTATGATGTTTGGCAGAATAGAACTGATTGTTGAAGAGACTTCTGAAAATGTATGGAATTTTCATATATCTATTTAACTTATTTTCAGATTTATATTTCGTATGCAGACTTGTACACCATCATTGAGACCAGTGCCCGGCGCTCCAAGCTCAAAAACTATTTTAATTTTGACTGCAAGTGCAACGCGTGCATCTACGACTGGCCTCTTCTCAAGGACCTACCAGTTATCACTGAATGCAAATTTGTGTGTCATGAATGTCGATGTCTGCTTCCTGCTTCGAGTAACAGCGTTTCATCAACTTGTACAACATGCAAGAAGAAGTATGACACTGTTTCTATGAGAGCTCGTCTATTGGTGATAAATTTGAGACTGGCGATAATACGGGGAGAGATTCTTAACCGATCTACACAAGACTTTACCCCAGAACTAGCAGGGTACGTAAAACTGATCGATAAGTATCTCTTAAGGCCGAATCGTCCAGGCTCAGATGTGGAAGATTTGTTGTGTCTCAGCATTGAAAATATAAAAGGCAACGTTCGTTACTAAGAACACACTAAGTAAGGCAAGGCTGAATAAATACTGTTTCATGATAGGTAGGGGTCCAGGAAAATAGTTTTGTAAATATTGTAAATTAGTTTTATGAAATGCCAAAATAGTTTTATGGCTATTTTAACCCTTTACATACAAATGCACATATAAATTTGGATTGTTTTCTGGATTTTTTGTTAAACTTTGTCGAACGCAAACATAATAAAATATAGTGGAAATACGTAGCTTAATTTCATAAAATTAGCGTGAAAAGAACAGAAATAGTGCTATATCGCTTTATGACGGGAAATCAGGAAAATAGTTTTATGTAGCGTTATATAGTACTTCAGAATTTGATAAAATTGGTGTCAAACTTCATCTAAAACACTAAGCAACAGGGTGCGAATTGACGGGGGGGGGGGATTCCCCCCCCCCTCTAGTAATTTCATCCCTGGCTCTGTTTTACTGAAAGGTATCCCTGCCGGGGATGGCTAAATCCCCACCTCTGGATTCCCATCTCATCTCATATCAAGTGACTTTATCTCGTAATGTTAATAAATAATGCGTCAATTTACACATATTCCTTTCAAAATAATACCTCAGATCGCTTCTAATACCATCTTGAGGGCAATAATACCCCCAAATTTTTCCTCAGATCACTTCTAAAGCCATCTAGAGGGCAATAATGACCCAAAAATTTTCATCAGATCGCTTCTAAGGCCATCTCAGGCCATCTGGGCTTCGCCCCAGACCCCGCTTTGCCAACGAAAATACTATTCTAAGCCATACCCCCCTCTGCAAAGTCGTTAATTCGCACCCTGCTAAGCAATATGTTTTATTCATTTCTATTAAAACGCTAATTCCCTGGACCCCTAATGATAGGTTTTAGTAATTAGTTACCCTGAAAGAGGAAAGTTTTGAGTTTATTTTCAATATGTTGTATCATTGGTACCAGAATATCTTCGAATTTATATTAATTAAACCAAATTTGAAACTGAAAACGTTAGTTATACAACGTATTAAAATGAGCAATTGTTTTTTTCACTGCTTGTGTAACTGTGACTTGTGTATTGATAAATCTCATATTGTAGCCTATGAGACTTGTGAAATATAACCCAATTATAGTGAAGAAACTAGTAGAATAGGTATTTTGATTGGAATTAATTGAAATAGGACAATATTCAGACTTTTCAGTTTTCACTGTTCTTAGACATGTTATGACATTTTATTGTAATATTAAATTGTATTAAATGTTATAGCTGTGCCACGCTTTAATAAACCAAGTTAAAAGCAACCGTGTAGCAAGCATGGACCAAATTAGCTAGTATACATTAGGGTGGGCCGAAAAACAACATTTTTTTTTTTTAAGTCGTAATACCGCGGAAAAGTTGCGAATTGTGAAGACTAAAAAAATGTAATTTTTTTTTTAAAAAATCGGTTCATATTTTCCGGTCGCGCATGTGATCTAAAATTTTCCAAAATTTGGAAAAATTGGATTTTTTTTTGGATTTTTTTAAGTTGTAATACCGCGGAAAAGTTGCGAATTGGGAAGACTAAAAAGGGTTAAAAAAAGAAAAAAATCGGTTTATATCTTCCGGTCGCGCATATGCTCTAAAGTTTTCCAAAATTTTGAAAAAATTTCATTTTTACAATAATTTTTAATATTTTTAACGTAGAAGAAAATTGAAAATTTGAAGAATTCGAGCTATTACATTTGGGAAGAGGTTTATTTAAAAATGTTAAAAATTATCGTAAAAATGTGAATTTTTCAAAATTTTGAAAAAGTTTAGAGCACATGCGCGTTTTGAAAAAACCTTTTAATTTTTTTTACCCTTTTTAGTCTTCCCAATTTGCAACTTTTCCGCGGTATTACAACTAAAAAAAAAAAAAAAAATCAAATTTTTCAAAATTTTGGAAAACTTAAGAGCACATGCGCGACCGGAAGATATGAACCGATTTTTAAATATTTTTTTTTAATTTTGGTCTCTACAATTCGCAACTATTCCGCGGTATTACGACTTTAAAAAAAGAAAAAGTTGTTTTTCGGCCCACCCTAGTATACATACTCCCTATGTGACGACTTTGTAAACAAGTCTTTATTAGGGCTATTCTAGAGCACTCTTACCGATATTTTGAAAGTCAAGGGAAAATGGCTTAAAGTTGGTTGGATGAAAGATGAACATTAATAAAAACGAAGAAAAAAAAACTGTTTTTTGGATGGGACAAAAGCTCCATTTTGGCCATTACTATATGCAAATTCCCATTCTCATAGCAGAGACAAAGGTGTGGTGAAAAAAAAATCAAAGCTTAAAATTAAGTATTACACCAGAACAGTGGTTTTCTTATTGACCCAAAATTTGCATATAATGTCCAAAAAGGAGCTTTTGTCCCCTCCAAAAAAAAGTTATTTTTTTCTTCTTTTTTATTAAAGTTCATCTTTCATCCAACCAACATTAAGCCATTTTCCTTTGACTTTCAAAATATCGGTAAGAGTGCTCTGGAATAGCCCTAAGACTAATTACAATGTCCAGATAAATTATTGTTAGCAAACATGTTGAATAACCTACATACACTATACAAGATGTTTTCAACAGTGTTCAATTGCAATTAATTGTAATGCCTTACTGGGTCTTTACTAAATCCCAAAAGCAAAACACATTTTTGTAGGTTTGAACAATTGTTTTATCAACATTTAATTTGACTGAATTATCAAGTATATTTTTTGCACCAATTGCTTGCTGTGGCTAATTTTACATTTCAAGTCTCTTAATGTTGAATAAGGAATTATTAAACAATAATATCGTTAGTTGTCAGTTAATCTTTATTTGAGACTGATCATGTACATGTAACCAGCGTTCTTCATAACTTTACGCATAGTCGTGTTTCTGTCAAGTAGTTTATTTAATGTTGATGATCTTGTTGTTAGAACATCATTCTGAAGAAATCAATTTACTTTCATTTATCTAGACTGATGGTTAACAAGACATCATTGCAATTGCAGAGGTTGTGCCTTGTTTTTCGTTGTTTTATACGAACTTAAATCTGGGAATAGATACGAATGCACGATTTGCAAATATAATATTATTGTTGCATAAAGAGTTCACATCACAAAGTTATCTTTGAAGGTAAACATAATAGATTATGATCATCAATATTTTTTCTTTACAATTAAAAATTCTTGTGATGTTCAAATATTGTGGTTTTGTTCAATTTATTTTGACAAATAGTAATATGTGGGTGAACATAAAATAGTTATTGGTATTTTTTTGCCATCTGTATGATGTGTAAGTGATTCGTATTTTAAACCAATCCATTTTGAAATGAATCATAAATACTTAGTGTTAGAATTGTATCAGTGACGTGATCAGTTTTGGATAAGCTGCAAACTTGATTTTGAGTTGTGGCCAATTAACAATCGTTCACTGAATCAATATCAGGTGAGGTCAAATTTAAAAATGTAATCGTCAATACAATAATAAAATGATGTAAACTAAAGATTCAATTTATATGTTAAGGACGCCAGATGGGATGTTTTGATTGTTAGTTTGCTATCTCATACACCATTTGTATTTTCAAAAATCTAACACACTTTTTAAGACACTTTAGAGTTTCGACAGAAATCGACGGAAGTCAATACAACTAGCAAGGTTTGCTGTATTTGTGGTAGACCATTAGTTACGGTAGTGAAATACTTTTCGAAGTCAAGTTTCTAGTTTTTAGTTTTTAGTTTAGTTTTTTGTTTAAAAAAATCAATCTGATAGGGTATTCAATTCATATGTAAAGAAATCCAAATTCACAAAGGATTTATAGCTGTAGATAATGATTGTTTAGCAGCACTAACGATTGTGAAAACTCAGTGACCATTAGAGAATGACAAATCGATATAACATTTCGTATGATTATGTATTATTGATAACAAATAAAAGAAACTGAAATCACATCTAGAAATCACCATGCTATTACAAACCTCTTGAAAAGTTGAAACTACATACAGTAATCCATCGTTATTTCAAACTACTTATAACTTACTTCTCACAGAAGCTTTGGTTTAAGTAATTATTGTATTTTATTTTAAATTAATGTTTATATGTTTTATAATTGTAAATACATTTTTATTGGTCAATTGGAATGTGAATTGAAGGACTTGCTCGTTTAAGACATAACTATATAAAATGACTGGGTTTCAAACTCAGATTATCACTATCTCTCTCAACTTTTCATAACTAACTCACTACAACTAACGACGATTTTCGGGCCCCAAAAGTGTTCGGTAAAATCTGAAACAAAAAAGGTGTTGGCCTTTTGGGAAATTTCTTAAATCGTCTATAATCTGCTTCTTTTTGTTCCACATATACTAGAGCATGACATTGTGTCTTGATATTGTGTACAAATGAAAACTAAAACACCAAAACGTGCCTTCCAAAATCACACCCTTTCTTGGTAATCAGCATTTGTTTACTAAACCACTTCCCAAATTACTTAACAAAATACATCAGATCTACAGAAAAGGCTGCCGAGTACGTCAATAATGGACAATATTTTTTGGATCAAAATCCTCCAAGGTCACGGGGCATAAAGATCGTCCCAATATTATTTCTCATGGGAGACTTTTGCCGATGGGACCTAGCTTGAAAATTATTAAGTTTGACAACTTTGTTTCGGGTCATGGAAAACCCAAAATTTTTCTGTTACTTTCTAATTTCATAACAAGTTAGCCTGCATGACCTTTTTTTTGGTTTGGCTGGTGAATACCCCTTTAAGGCCGAATCTTCTGGAATAATTATTGTTATGTCACAGCATTGAGATCAAAGGCAACGTTCGTTACCAATACCACACTAGGTAAGGCAAGACTGATTTGATATTGTATTCATACTGTACACGTGATTTAGTTTCATGAAGTGAAATTAATTAGATATTTTGTTTATTTTTATGATGTCTCATTAATTAATTAATATTTTTGTATTTTTTGTTAATTTTTATTAATTGAGATTTTCGTGTCTTTATTGATTGGGCTAGAACGTAACAAATCAAAGTATTGGATCAACACTACCTTACCGGTTGCAAGGTAGTAAACTTGATATAATTATACTGAATTATAACGTCATGAATCATATAATATGTGCTTAAATACTTTGCTGTTGCTAATTTTCTATTAAAAATCTAATGATGTTTGTAAGTCAGTAACAGTCAGTAACAGAACCAGTGTTCTTCGTAACGTTATGACTCAGTCTCCTTGTTCCTTTCAATTAGTTTATTCTTGTTGTTGTGACACAAGCATCACACCTCTACTAATATAGTGTAATTAAGAGATTAACTATTGATAAGTCATTAAATGTTTACTCATACTTCCTTGAGAGCTCTTGTAAAATGTCTTTCTCACCAGACCAAATATGGACGAAAAACAATTGAGATTCAATTAGGCTTGAACGGTCAGCGCCAGTCTGACGGCTCTAAAACACTATTTTGTCACGTACAGGAAGACATAAACTATAAGTTTTACGACGCTTAGTCAGCCACAAGTTGTAACAAAGTCATGTATAGGACGTTCAGATTTCACTATAGTTCTTTTAAAATATCATCAAAAATTTGAGTGATAACATGTCAACCGACTATAGTGTGGGTATTTGTTTTAAGTAAGGTGCACCCTACATGAAAGTTACGAACAGAGAGGCTCTTGGGAAATGGTGAGGTCATAGTGCGAATTTGTGAGAGGAGGGAGTTTTTGTCAGGACAGTCGCAGATACTCCACGGTCGCGAGAGCCCGTACCGGGAAGAGGTGTCGCGAAAGTGTTGTTGAACCTTCTGCATTTTGCATGTGATCAATAGATCGCAATTTATAGGATGAAGCGTTGACTTAGTCCGTGGATTCAATTAAATCGATTCTCGACCTTGGCTATGGAACGGCTTTCCACAAGGATTCTTCATAGTTAGAGCCCAAGTGTGTTCATGATGCTGGATCTCGTGTCATGCGAGGTTGTTTGTCGACCACGACAAACCTGACCGGGATGCGTTCCAAGGACCTCGACGCCGGCAAGTAGCTGACCAATTCAACGACAGGAAGCGAGTCCTGCGCCCGTCTATTCCAACGCCACAGAAGTCTAGGACATCGACATGTATCGTCATCATCGTCACACTTACCCTCCGTACGACACATCAAACCCTCCCCATCGCATCGCAACCGAACCGTTTCAAATCAGCGAACTGGAGTACACAATAACCGATGAGTATCTAAAATAATATCTTGCCTAAATGTTTTGGCCAACTAACTAATTTTAATATTTTAGTTTTTAAGGGAACTCACCCACAGGGGTATCTAACCTGAGTCAGATCTGATCTAGGCAGGCAGGCTATCGTATTTCCTGTAATTGTTTGTTTTTGAATAACCTAAATATCAATTATATTTCTTAATTTCAATGGAATCCTAATACTTGTCATTTGGTAGTTTGAGAATCCCCTTCCTGATTCTTTAGTTCATTAAGCTGTATAATTTAATTGCTATTCCGTGCGAGACCGACTGAGCTGAGACCTTGGCAGGGCAGATCTAACATCTTCACAGGTTTGTTATTTTGTTGTTTATTGTGTTATTTTGTTTGCTTGATTTTGTGTTGTCTTAATTAATTGTTCCCATCTCGATCAATTGCATAGGTAGTTAATTTGATTTAAATTGATAATGAGTTTGTAATTAAAGAGGCAGTTAGGACAAACTCGTAGGCTTCACATTGTTAGACTAAGAAGTAAGAACATTATGCAGAAGAAAGCAATTTATTTTTATTTCTCTTGACTACTTGTTTATCTAATTCAGGGGTGCCCAACTTTATTTATTGTTGGGCCACATGGCATAAATTTTAAATGTTGGCGGGCCACATCATAAAGTACTCGAATATCACTTAAAATTTAAAGTTATTTGAATAGGCTATAGATTATGGAATTATAATGCAATCCTCCCCTATTATTGCCATTGTATTGCGTGACAAGCTGATAGCATCAATGGTATTTCAATAACAGCTTGCATACTTTTCTTTACTAATTCCCCATCAGAGAATAGTCTTCCTCCCGACGCTAATAAGTGGGCAACCTGATAACTAGCACGGACAGAATGCTTGGTTCTCAGTTATCTTCTTTTTGAACATACATTGCGGAGGTACAAGGTTTTGTTTCAGTTTGATCCTTTGTATTTCTGATACTCACTTTTGTGTTTCGAGTAGTAATGCCATTTTAAATTGTACTCTTTGAACACTGCGATGACATCTTTGCATTTTAGGCACACAATTTTATCGTTATGTGTGTGGCACACAAAAAAAACTAGCCTTAAGTACCCTCAGTCTCATTTCATTGTGGGACACACAGGGAGTGCCAACATCGTTTTCGCTGCACTTTAAATGTTTTGTTTTTTTAAACTATAAAATAAGATTTTTTTGCGGTCCGTGAGAGTGCGGACCAGACCAAATGGCTTGGCGGGTCGCATGCGGCCCGCGGGCCATACGTTGGGCACCCCTGATTCTAAGTGCATATAGGGAACCACAAGTCTAACGCGGGAAGCGAGTTCAGTGCATTAGAAGAGAATGTCCCCATAAGAATAGCATTAGGCAATTTTTAAAACGCTTGTATCTTTTGAACGAGAAGTATTTAAGAAATATCATTCACATTACGTCATAAACCATTCTTTTCTTCAACTATCACATAAAGTAGAATTATAATACCATGTTTAGAATTTAAATGAGTTCGAGTTTAACAAGATGATGTTTGCATTTTTCATCTGCGTCGCGCGCCGATCCTCCGTGATTGGCTGTTGAATCGAAGAAACTAACATGTCGGACAGTCGAGTTCGCCGTGCACTTGGATGCTGTACGTGCAAAGCTGCTCCTCGCTAGTCGGCCGTGCGCATGCGTTGGTTCTCTCTCTCTCTTCTACCGTGCGTCTCTTTCTATTGAATCGCTCCAAAACGCGAAACATACACGTGTTTCTAAAACGTTTATTCAAATTCTGTTGCGACTTTTGTAAATTGAATGCATCAAATGTGTCAAGAAAAGAACGGTGATTAACGTAATGTGAATGATATTTCTTAAATACTTCTCGTTCAAAAGATACAAGCGTTTTAAAAATTGACCAATGCTATTCTTATGGGAACATTCTCTTCCAATGCACTGAGCTCGCTTCCCGCGTTAGACTTGTGGTTCCCTATTATGTAAATGCAGAAGTGATTCGTCTTTGCATTGTTTTATGCGAGCTTAATAAACTAATCGAACAAAATCTGGGAATAGTTTAGAATATAAATTATATAGATTATTTTAGAAGAATTATTGGGGTTAGATAATTGTTTTAACTTTCAAAGATAGCTCTGAGTCAGAGATGTGATATAAATATGTGGAGCCAGTGTCTACATTATTATGTAAACTTATGCTCTATGCAACAATATTATAATATATAATTTATTATTATTTATTCTTTTTTGTATTTTGATTGATATATAATCTAGTAGGTATTGTATATGCATCATTTCCAAATTTGATAATATCATGGCATCCTATTCAGTGGAGAATTAAATTGGCCAAAATTAAGTTATTTTAAGCAATAAATTCAAAATACTAGTAATTTGTTTCTAAGATTTTTAGTGTTTTTCAAATATATTTTTTTCGTGTTTTTTTAAGGAATTTTGGAAAATTTTGGAATTTTATTGTTAAAGCTTCATTTTAGGTAAATATTATAAGTATAAGTGCATTTCTAAAACTAGATTTCTTTCTGTATTTTTTTTTTGCATATTTTGAATTTTGTGTACCTCAAATACCTGCAATACATAGAGATATACCAAATTTCAGGGACAAACCAAAATTTTCTCGTTTTTGGCTGTTTTTTGCAGATGTGTATTTTCAGTTTTCTCTAATAAAGACAATTTTTGTCTAATCGGGATGAGAAAAAAAGTATTTATTTTTAATGCACGGAAAAAAAATAAAAAAATAGGTATCCATTGAAAAAACTATCTTTTACCCAGATATAAATTTTGAAAGTTGATGTCCATTACAGTGGACAATTCCACTAAATGAGATAGAGCGTAAGTTTACATCTTTAAATGGCAAACAATGTACAGACACCGGCTCATATTAATTTTAATTCACATTATTCTCTTACTCTGAGCTATTTGAAAGGTAACCACGATAATCCTGCTATAAAAATAGCTGTTTATTGGCCTGAAACAATAACGTAAATTAAAAACTTTTAACCATAACATCCTCACTCATCATCAGGTTGGTGACGTGTTATCCACTAGAAAAACGCTAAAGTCCCGCCGCGTTGATGGATGAGCTTTTTTTAAAGTTTTTAGTCTGCGTGGGATATCTTTACTTTTGCAAGTGCTTTGTTGCTTTGTTTTGCAGCCCACGCATTGTAGGTGATTGTTGTCAAGTTTCTATTGTTACTTGTCAATTTGTTATTATTTACCGTTAAAAACTTAACTTAAAACCTTTATTTCTATGGATTCTGGGTAACTTTGTCAATTTTTCTTTCAAAAGGTTGTAACACTTGCACGTCTTACCAACTGTCTACAGTATTTTTTTGCCTATAATTAGGTGCAGAATATGCAAAAATAAGTAATTAATGTAATATCTTGTTAATTAATCTGATTGAGTTAACTTAAATGACATTAATAGTGATCTAATATGATCTACTTTCATTTTGAATCGATGGAAATGTAAATTGATTTTGATTAATAGCCGTAATTGTCAGATTAATTAATCAAGGTAATTAAGGTATTTCTAGAAGGTTTTGAAGCTGGAAAACCGTAAATTACTAATGATTTTGCTTTTTATTTCAATCGAATCGGTTAAGTATTAAGGAATTATTAACGATTTTAGTAGAAAGTTATAAGCCTAGAATGGCTGGGGAGGAAAATAACATCTGAATCATCACGGATGACGGAGTTCTCGAGATAATTGGGCTAGGCTTCTAAAAGTTCTAGATGGTTGCTTGCTCGGCGTGGTCAGTTTTCGCAGCGGATCTAGAAATGTATAACGCGACCAATCTGTAGGTGACTGTGCCGACCGGTTCAACTATAGGTAAGGGGTAGGTGCGGGGGTGTGTGTAACGCCTGAATCTTTTTACTGGAGATACAATAGACCGAGGTTATAAAAGACCGACGAGAGGGTAGGTAGCCAGGAGAAGTAAGGAGAAGTGGAGAGTAGTTGGAAGGTGGTGTCGGGGGACGGTGCAGTGGGTGCACAAGTGCGCGACAGTTGGAACCGACGGAGGAGACGACCTGCTGTCATTCTCATGATGTAGTTGTTTGACGGGCCTCGTTAGGAGTTCGGATGTTAAGAGACTTGACCTTGCATTTTTTGATACAAGCAAGGCACTTGGCACACGTGTTCTAGGGACCATACCCTACTAGTTTTGCCTTGGAGCCATCGTGATATCCCGTGCAGGCACCCGTTATTGCATGTTGCCTACCCCTGCTGGTTTGAAGGGTTGATTAGCAAAACAATTCAGTGTTTGGTGATAGAAACTTGAAATTTTTACCAAATAGGGGTAACATTAGGCTTAACATTCTGGCAACGGGGAATTGCGGATTTCTTCATAGTTAAGGGATGATCGGGGTTATAATTTTGGGGGTTGAACATTCCGATTTCAATTTTTATTGATGACACCCTTGGTTAAATGTTGGATTTCTACGTTAAAGTACTTCCCAAAATCTTCAAACAAAATGATGGTGCTAAAAATATGACTAGCGACCCCTAATTTGGTCATAGTAACCTGTTGACATAATGACCTGAGTAATGACCTATTTGATAAATGGTTAAGAATAGTCGTGTGACCACTCTATTTAAAGCTTAGATGAAGTAGAATTATAAGAAATAATTTTCAACATGCCACATTGACCTGTGACTTTTATCGTTCTTTATTTGACCTTGATAACTGTTTCAGCAGGGATGCATAATGTGTACTTATAGCACATCCAAATTCATGTGATATATTAACAAGTTGACTTAATAAATCTACTCAACATGTAAGTACCTATATCAATATGATATTAGGCTGCATTGCGAACGCTTTTTACTGTCGCGTTGATGGATGAGCAGTTTTGTACCATTGAACCCTCTTTTACTATACTTTTACTTCGTTGTTTTTCAACGTGTTTACATAGAATATACCATTTTAAAAGGAGTACCAAGTTTCTGTTAGATCCTTATGGTAATAAACCATTAAAATAAATAATAGTAATTGCGTTGTTGATGTTGACCTATTCCAATGGTAAATCGTGGCCAATCAGTGGCTAACTGATCACTAGTTGCTCATCAATGAAGTAAAATTTAACAAGGAAGTTGTTCAGGTCTGCTTTTATTGAGGTGAAATGAACGTTCTTTCTTATGATTAAACCAAAATGTGACTAGCTAGAAGTGTACTGTAGCATGACGTTAATATAAACAATAACATAAATAATACAAATCAACAAAAAAACAGATGTTTTAAATCGCGCACTTTTGGGGACCATTTTCCGAGAGCGCGCACTTTCTCGCTCTCTGGTGGCGCGGCAGTGAGTACATTTGCTTAATATTGTATGGACCACATAAAATAAACAAATTTCTGCTCTTTAGCACAGCTAGTCGACCTCATAAATATAAGGCCAAAATGACCAGCCTCAAGAGCGATTATCTTCAGTAACTTATGCATATAGCTTCATGCTGGCATCGATCTGGTGATCTGGCTGCATTCTTTGTTCATGAAAATCAACAAACCTCATTGTCCTTGACTGTATTGGGGGCGTTGAGATCTTGTACTAAATTGGATCTAGTGAAATGCCTATTGAATACTAGTCAAAAAATTTCTGTAGTAAATGCACCACCTGTAGATGCAAAAATACGTGATGGGTTAAGCCCCCCCCCCCCCCAACACCCGGGCCACTCAATTACATTCCAAGATTATGAAGA
This sequence comes from Sweltsa coloradensis, assembly GCA_024449915.1. NCBI lineage: Eukaryota > Metazoa > Arthropoda > Insecta > Plecoptera > Chloroperlidae > Sweltsa > Sweltsa coloradensis. The sequence goes on from JAMZAV010004409.1 coordinate 31,720, forward strand.
CAAAACAGTGTCTTTCCTCCCTTCCTCAAGAACGAACTAGCGTCTGTGCTACGCATAGACATCATCTGGGATAAGTACTACCCAATAAGTCTTTAAATATGTCACGGGACAAACATTTAGGAGACGCGTAACTCCAACTACAAAAATTCCCAAAAGATGGCCAAATTTTCTACGTGATTCAGGCAATAAAGAAGTTGTTTAGGCTGTAAGCCTCCAGCATCTATCAATGATAAATGAGGAGGGCAAAGAAGTCATTAGCACACTTGACATCCTCTTAGTTAAGCTATACCACCATACTCAATGCTACCACTATATACAGGATCTAACAAGCGGGTTGGCCCCAACCCCAATGCAATCACAAGCAGGGAGACGTGCGCATAATGGTGCACGCTGCTACTCAGGGCTTCACGCGTATATTGATACTGATGTGCTAGTCCTTGCAATCAGCTGCGTTCCGGAAATGACTGTCAAAATTATTTGTTAAAATATAATAATTTTATCAAAGTCGATTTAATTGCTATGAAATTAACAATTAACAACAGAATGTAAAATATCTAGTGGCCCAAAAACATGCATTTTGTAAACAATGTGGGCGATCATTGTCAAGTAACTATTGTTACTTGATGATTGTATGCCTGTACGAGGCTTATATTAAAACCTTTATCTGGAAGCCTTCCAGCAAACTTTTTCAACTTTTTCTTTCAAAAGGAACTACATCACTATCACCTTAATGTCCATGTAAAATATGAAAGTTGTAGCCCCACCCGTTTGGTCAGAATCGCTGGGCAATTGAAACTGACAAATCAGACAGAAGTAGCCAGTAGCATGTAGTAGCAAAGATTAGTCATGTTGGTAGTAGTAGTAAGTAGTAACTAACATCCTTAAGTGATTTTGAGCATATTTCAAGTCATTTTTTCACCAAGAAGGAATGCTCGTACCCCAAACAATTTTGGCATGTGTTGTCGGGTACCTAAATCCCCTCGATTTTGAAAGTTTTCAAGTTCACATCACGTTTCATGACGGCTGGGTAACACCTCGAAATCACCCCAACTTTGCTTGCTGTATAAGGTGCCTGAGTGTGTAGCGCACCGCGGCTTGGCTGCGGCGCCCTAACGGGCACCTTGATAATGAACAATGGGTTAATTGTTACTTTCCTCTAAATGAATGTTAATCTAAAAAGTGTATTACCATAGAGATCAACCAGGAACTTGGTACTTCTTTTAAAATGGTATATTCTATGTAAACACGTTGAAAAACAACGAAGTAAAAGTATAGTAAAAGGAGGGTTCAATGGTACAAAACTGCTCATCCATCAACGCGACAGTAAAAAGCGTTCGCAATGCAGCCTAATATCATATTGATATAGGTACTAACATGTTGAGTAGATTTATTAAGTCAACTTGTTAATATATCACATGAATTTGGATGTGCTATAAGTACACATTATGCATCCCTGCTGAAACAGTTATCAAGGTCAAATAAAGAACGATAAAAGTCACAGGTCAATGTGGCATGTTGAAAATTATTTCTTATAATTCTACTTCATCTAAGCTTTAAATAGAGTGGTCACACGACTATTCTTAACCATTTATCAAATAGGTCATTACTCAGGTCATTATGTCAACAGGTTACTATGACCAAATTAGGGGTCGCTAGTCATATTTTTAGCACCATCATTTTGTTTGAAGATTTTGGGAAGTACTTTAACGTAGAAATCCAACATTTAACCAAGGGTGTCATCAATAAAAATTGAAATCGAAATGTTCAACCCCCAAAATTATAACCCCGATCATCCCTTAACTATGAAAAAATCCGCAATTCCCCGTTGACAGAATGTTAAGCCTAATGTTACCCCTATTTGGTAAAAATTTCAAGTTTCTATCACCAAACACTGAATTGTTTTGCTAATCAACCCTTCAAACCAGCAGGGGTAGGCAACATGCAATAACGGGTGCCTGCACGGGATATCACGATGGCTCCAAGGCAAAATTAGTATAGTATGGTCCCTAGAACACGTGTGCCAAGTGCCTTGCTTGTATCAAAAAATGCAAGGTATGCCCCAAATATATCCCTTAACATCCGGACTATAGGGAGAAGTGTGAATTGATCCACTAATCCACATTATGATTAATTAATACGCGCGTCAATGTTCATGTTAACGGCTAGTGAATTGAATAAGTGAAAGTAAAAGTGGTTATGTGAAGATTTTATTTCAACAGTGATGTAATTAAATTAATTTCAAAGTGTAAATTCGCCGAACTTCATTTGCATAATTAATTCAGTAATCAAAGTGACTCCACGTGCGCCATAAATGTCAATTTGACATCTCCGAACTCATTTCTAAGTGTGTCGATACGTGACTGTTATCATGTGACATTAGAACTGTGTCATATTCATAAACTGTAAGATTGCTGTACCAAATGTGTTTCAACATAATCTGGACTTGCCGACGACCTAAAAATCAATAACTGCCTCAGGCACAAGACGACCATCAGCTGGTAGAAGAAGAAAAATCACACCACGACCTTCATTGTGCAACGCCCACTCAGGATTATTGTGTAGTGCACTACCACTAAATGGATTACTTAGAACATCAATAGCAAACAAAGGACTTCAAACAATACTTCAGCGACAAATAGATGAGTACAAAATTCATGTTTAATCATAATCATTTTTAATTAATATTTCATAATTAATATTTCCTTCCAGGACTAGCCGCCCACTTTTTGGTTTTGTAATTTAGTTTGGTACCAAATAGGTAGGTAGGGACATGCTTGTATTTGTGTTTTGGTGAACATTATATATGGAAACTTAAATTTTTCGCTTTCACATATGTAGATAGCTTCCTTGACAACTCCTTAATTACATAATCATTGGTAATCATTAATCAACAAGAGACAACAGCAAGGCAGTTATTGGAGAGGACCTGGTCAGCAAAGGTAGGACTTGGTGGCCTGCTAATTTATTTCAGTAATATGTGAATAATTAATATCAAGTTGGCTAATTAATTCTGCTAGCTAATTAATTCATTTTGAATTAATTAATTTTAAGTTCAATTAATTGAATTTTGATTTTTTTTTTATTTTTTAAATTTTTTTTATTATAAATTCAATTTTTGATGAAAATTGACTTTAATTAATTTTTTATTGATTTTTTTATTTTATTTTTTAATTGATTTTTTTTTTTTTTAATTAATTTTTTTTTTTTTTTTAATTTTTGGCGCTTTTCCCGAGTTTTGTGTTCTCAACTGAGCTAGATATTTCTTTTCAATGTAAATTTTGTAATGGGTAGTCTGGGCTGATAAATAAATTTAAAATTTTTTATTTTATTTTTATTTTTAATCTTCCAACATTACAAGGTACTTCATCACCATAACCTTAATGTCCATGTATAATATGAACGTTAGAGCCTTACCCGTTTGGTCAGAATTGGCCCAAATGGCACGAAAATATCGCAAAAAAATCAAAAAACTTATATTAAAAGCTTTATTTCTATGGATTCTGGCTATTTTTTTCTACTTTTTCTTTCAAAAGGTACTACATCACCATAACCTTAATGTCCATGTATAATATGAACGTTGTAGCCCACCCGTTTGGTCAGAATCGGCCCAAATGTCACGAAAATATCGCACTAAAAATCGAAAAAAAATCGTAAAAGTACGATAGTCATGAGAAATATTTCTTTGATTGTACCCAAAAACAATACACCTCTAAGTTCAGAGATTTCGAAGGTCCTGTCAAATTCTTCACTCATTCTCGAGTGAAGGTCCTGTGGATAACACAACCCGTTCGGTGCAGATCATACAACTACAAATTCTAAGTTGCGAGTTGTGACTGGGTAAGTTCACTTCACGTTGTATATGGATATTGTGATCGTGAAACATTGCCATGGCTTATTTATATAGGCAGGAAGGCCAATGTAGGGAATTTTTTGCCCTCTTTAGCCTCATACAAGTACATTTTTTTTTTTTTTTAAATGACAACGGCAGGAAAGTCGTTCAGTCAATCGACGGACAGTGATAGTTAATTGACAGGGAGGGCAAAATTCAATTCATGTTATGATCCAATGTTTTAAAAAGCATTCCGCATAGTTTGTGCCTTCATTTTTACGATGTCACAACAGCTGTTTTCACGGCTAAAGAAGAAATTAAATTTCTAGAAATATTGGACTGATAGGTAGGCCCCTTTAGCGGGCTTACTACTAGTTGGCTATGGGCATACCTTTGGCTGGGCTTTCAGACTTCAGACAGCTGAGCAAGTGTGCAACTGCGATTTGTTAGCCATCTTATTTTGACACCGTTATCGGAGTAATTACTTATTTTAAAAGTAAGCTGAAGACGACCATTGGGGTTCAACTGTCCTGTCCGACATTTACACTGTAGCATTAGCCCTCACAGGCGCGTAGGAACGTTTTGAAAATTGTGGGGGGGGGGGGGGAATTTATTAGCAGATTCTGTGGGCGGCAGCTGTGGTCTGGGGCGAAGCCCCAGCCGCCTAAATATTTCACCATACTAGTTATTTCGCCATGTTTTAACTGCACGATTTGAATATGTTTTACAGCAACTATCGGCGACCTAAAAACTTTAAAAATGAACGTGAAGTGGCCCATTTTACTAAATTTAAACCCAATTTTTGATGTAATGACGAAGCATAGGCCTACAGGCAAACATTCGTTTTACCAAGGCGACTGACGAATAAGTGTATTTGCATATTTACTACAGAAATTCTGGGTACAATATTTAACTCACGTTAGTTCCCCCCCCCCGGGCCAAACTTGGGGGGGGGTACATTGCCCCCCCCTGCCTCCCCCGGTTCCTACGCCACTGAGCCCTCATAAAAAAGCCCAACAAGAATGGTCGGTGTCCGGTGGCGAGAATCGAGCCTATACGAACGACTTTTAGAATCAAGGTCTTGCCATTGCCCTTGAAAAAGTTGAAAAACACCCCAAAACCGTCTAATCTATCCCACACAGCACACAATATCTTATGGATATCCATGAATGATCTACAATATCCACAATATATATATGAATATATATTATGAATATCCATAGAACGTCAAAGGGATATTTAAAAATTGCCTGCTTATTCTACAATATCTTATGGATATCCTGTGGATATTGTTCATTAACGATTATTTTTCTACGCTGAAAATATCTATTAGATGTCCATGCAATATCTTTCAAATTTTCGCAGTTTAGATTTTTATATTTAAAAAATAAATATCAAATTGTGATGCAAAACGTGAAAATTTACCTTTTTTTTTTTTTTTTTACTATTTTAGTTTGTGGCTGGTATAATTAATTCTGCAATATTTGGTTTGCAGGTAGTATTTCTCAAAACACAATTTAAAATGTGTTTTTACAATGCATTCAACAAATGCATTAAATTTGGATTTTGATTGAAGTACCGATTAAACTATACATTTCTCTAAAAACTTATTGAAATCAAAAGAAATGTTTTTCATAATAGTTTCGTAAAAATTTTTTAAATTTTTTTTGGATGTTAACCTTTTGCAATACTTTGGTGAATGTCACAATAAACATTCGGAAAAATCAGTTTTTTACATATTAAAGCATAGGAGTAACATAAAATTTTAGTTATCGATGTTTGCAATTTTACATATTCTTTCGTTTAGTTTTTTCAAAGTAAAGTTTCATCTTTTGTCCTTTGTTTTGATATTTTCTGATTTTTTTTTTTTCGTTGTCTTGGAGGTTATATTTTTTATTGTTCATTTTTTTATTCTTGTGTTTTCGTTTTATTTTGTTTGGAGGATTTTTATTTAAAAAAAAAATGGTGATTTTGTTTCTCCTCTGGGTTTTCATTCTTCATTCCCATAGACAAATCCAAAACATAAAGCAAACACGGCAAACTTCCTTCTTAAAAAATGTTGGAAAAGGGCAATAATAGTCACCGAATGCCCCAAAAGCAATTTTTTCTAACTAGAAACTTTTCTGGCAACCCCCCTCGACAAACACACCACATTAAATTTTTGGGAGACAAAAAATAAAAATTTAAATTAGCGGACAACGAAGTAGCAACCCCCTACGAGCCCATATTTCCTCATGTACTCACACGGTTTCATTCCAGTATAGAAACCCCTACTAGAAAAACCCCTACCCCCAAACTTTTTTGCATTGACCTATCTTTGTTAAGTAACTAACCCAACAATGCAATATAGTATCGGGGTTTTAAAAACTGCAAAAACTGACCACCAAAAGGGCTTTTGCATATTTTCAATCGAAGACCCCCCCCCGCGGGTGGCTATCCTATAAAAAAAACAAAAAACTTTGACAAAACCCTACTTAAAGTAAACTTAGAAGAGGAAAGTGGCTAGATGTGTAAAAACCAACCCCCTAACCTCCATAGCGGCAGGGGCGGGAAAACTATTGAAAATTAAAGGGCTGTGAGACCGCCTTTTTAGGGGCAAGAAGCCCCCATTGTCAGGGGTTTTGTCAGGTAAAAAGTACTGACATTAGGTATTTCTACGACAATGGAAATTATTATTAGCAAATGGTTTATTTTTTATTGTATGTGTATTAAATATTGTCATTATATAAGAAACCGCGAAATCATTTTGGGGAAACATCGACGTGTTTTTTTTTACGGGATAACCCGTGTAGTGGGGCGTGGCCTATCTCTTAACCTATAAAAAAATAAAAAAACCCGGATTTTTTTTTGGTATCGTATAATTTTGTTACAAACAGACACAGCCGCGTAGCACAACCCAAAAAAAAATACAATACTATCAGATACATATAATAATTCCCCTAGGCACAAAACCAGGTTAACCCTATGAGAATTCAGTAATGACAAAAGGAAAGGGAAAACTAAGCCGGGCCTAGGGGCCTAGATACAGACTTTTTCAATTTAAATATAAGTAGGCATACAAATAAATTAAAGTATCACAGATAGTTTGCCAGGTTTGACAAGTTAAAAAACATTTAGGCCTACAAAAATATTGGGAAATGCTCTGTGCGATGCTTGTTTTAAAGCAACGGTCCAGAAAACACATAGTATGTCAAAAAGTTCTTTTTCGTTACGAAGGGGTATTTTTTTGTTAGGCCTATTGTTTTTATAATTGTTAAAGCAGGGTACAGCCAGTGCATCCTTGAAAGGGGATAAAAATTTGTTTTTTACACATTAGATACTGATTTAAAAAATTATGGATTTGGTTGAACTCTACGTAGGCCATATTTTTTGTGGGTTTTAAAATAGACGGCACATTTCAATGTGATGGGAAACTAACTTTAAAGTATTCCTTTTTTCATTTTTATTAACATTAGTGTGGTTTGCTGGGAACTATTATCGAGGGAAGATTTTCTAAATCAGAACGAGAGAACACTTGCCAAGGGAGTTCAACCCTGTGTTTCCAAATTTTAAACTCACGATTTTCCCCCAGGTGGTTTACCACAGTTTTCAGCAAACATTCTCCTTTTGAACTTCTCTGTGGCTGTACATGGAGTTACACTCATTTTTAAGGTAAAACAAGACCCCCATTTTTTTTCTAGAAAAAAGTCCGAATAAGGAAATTTTAACATTGTTCGTGGAGTCAGGTGTACAGCGTCTACACATGTTACTTTTTTCATGATTCCCTTACTACAAATCCTCTATGTATACAACAATGTTCTTAGAAAATCGGACACCGGTGGATTGTAAAATGGCATATGAGTGTTTATCGGCCACTCTGCTTGCTCCCAGTTTTGTTCGTTTTTTTTATATCTATGAGCGTAGAGAAATTTTTAGTATCGAACACTTGGTGTATTTTTTTTCCTTTATGATTTCTTTTGACCACGAAAAAATAGTGGTGCGAGCCTTGTGCGATCAATTTCCCTGAAGATTTACTTTAATTTCAATTTTTTATCAGCAGTTGGCGATTCAATGTTTAGCAAAATATTTGCTGCGTCACGCCTTTTTTTGTTAAAAAAAAGAAAAATAACAAGGATAAAAACAATAAAATATCTGATTTAAACTGTAGTGATGTGGATTATTGTTCCATCCCAAAGCGACCCGACTCCAAAAAAAAAAAACTCTATGTCGTCTTGTGAAAATTTTTTAAGTTCCAGGGAGCCTAAAATAAATTTAATTTAATTTTACTTCACACTTCACTTTGTAGGGTTTGTAGTGCCAAAGATTAGACCATGCTAATGTGTGATGACATTCCTATTGAAATTCTCTTAGGGATTCTAATGAAATAATGGCAAAACTACTAAGTTGGGTTTTAAAAAATGCAAACAATCAATATCAAAAGGTTTTTGTTTTTCTTACTCCAGATAAAGTAGAGTTACTCCCCATTTTTCTAGAGTCAGGTAAAAAAAAGTCATAACCTGATCCGAGCTTTCGGAGTACCTACGTACTCCGATCACGACAAAAGGAAAATAATTATGGTCAAATTAAAACCTAATTGCGTTGCCTTGACAGTTTTTTGCTGATAAATTATGATAAATCAAAATTAAATTAAAAAAAAATAAATTTAAAAATAATAATAAAAATAATAAATAAAAAATTTAAATAAAATAATTTAATTAATTAATAATAAATAAATAATATAAATTATAATAAAAATAAATTAAAAAAAAAAAATGGCGTCGATAATACTTTCGACCCTCAGCCAAGTTAAACAAAAAGGCTAGCCTAATTATGGTTTCCACTCGATTTGCTTTACCGCTCTTCGGCCTTTTTTCTTACTCTACTCTACGTACTCCACCTATAGACCCAGAGAATATTCGTACTCTCCTAACTCTAAGTAAGTTACTTGGTACAAAAACGCCATCACAACTTGATCTAGAGTAAGATTTTACAAAAAAGCCGAAACTTACTCTGGGTATCTAGATCATCGAGTACGACAAAAGAACAGACCTAATGGGTAGGCCTATCATAGTTGCCATGGTGAAAACAAGTTAGGCCTAGTAGCTTGCTATGGGTATATCTCAAATCTCTATTTTAGCCTACTTTGCTGACTAACACAAAGTAGGCCAAGTCGGCCAAATTTGAGATTTAAAATACGTTACGCCCTAAATGTTATTTATCCGAGGTTCATAACCGGGCCTAATCTGCTTCAAAATTCCCTCATTGATTCACAACTCATTCCATTCCATTGCTGTTTAAAGTAAACCTAGTGTAAACCAAAAGTTGTTTGTAAGGTATGTTTAGGATCAGCTGATGTGCTGTCTATTTATCTGCAACTGAACTAGGCCTAGGCATTAGTTTAGTCCTGATAAATGAAGTGTAGGTCTAGTCGAGGCCTAGTAGGACCTGGGACTTTAAGTAATTAAGTTTATTTCTTCAATAGATATTACTTTGGATCTATAATCTCTTGCGAGATGTGGGAACTATGGTACCAATCACATGAAAAGTGATAATATTATGGTTGGCATGTGCTAACTTTTTAACAAGGCGATGTTTAGGGGAAAAGTAGGTTAGGGGGGGTGGGGGGGGCGCGAAGCGCGTTTGTTTTACAATATTATCACTATTATTATTTAAACATACACGATTCGCCCCCCATCACTCCCCCTTACCTACTTCTCCCCCTGTTAAAACGTTGTACCGAAAAAGTTAGGTTGGGGGTCAGATGTCAATGTCAGGTAGGCCTAATTGGTAGATAGTGAGTACAGGACAAGACTCAGCGGCCTTAGACCCTGCTAAATTTTCGTTCGGCTATAGTAAGGCTAGGATAATATGTGGGCACAATAATAATTGAATTGAAGCCTGCAAATGCGTGGCAAGGTTCGAATTTCACGTTTGAAATTGTGTCTTGTATTACGTCAAAATCTACCTACCGATAAAATTATATGTTATTCCCCTTTTATATCTTTTTGTGCAGTTAGCTGCACAACATGACATCACCGTTTTCAGTATTTTATTGCCACTTTGGTGGCTATTTAAAAGAAAAATAGTTATTGTGTGCATGCCTACGAGCCTGAGCTGCCATAACAATGGCGGATCTTCGCTGGTTCAATCTGCAACAAGGTCCCCTGTATCTACTCCTAGCGGAGGTCTTACGAAGCCGTAATCGGCCTGTGCGCGGCAGCGAAGCCTAGCGGAAATCCAGTGGACCTTGAATCTGCAATAGCGATCGCAGCGCTCGTGCGGCGTCTAGAGAATACAGTATATACCATGGTGGTATATATCTTTAGGTGATTTCACTGCCAGAATTCTGTGGTCGCTTAATGCACGCAGTGCAGGCGGTCGCCGACAGAATGCGCGACGTGTCAGGTGGTAGTCACGTGACATAGAACTTACAAGATGGCGGCCTTGGGGACCAATCAGATGGCTCGAATTCGGAAATTTGAATGTTCCGCCTACGGATCTGAATGCACGGCCTTCAATAAAGTGCATACACACTGCCATCTCTCGAGGTATTAGAGTCGACAAAGAAGTTTGGAAAAACTTCTTTATCGACTTTCTCGTCACGTGACTACCACCTGACACGTCGCGATCCTGGCGGATTCCGTCTGAACTGCGTGCATTAAGCGACCACAAAAATAGCATTGCTGGATACGCAAGTGAAATCACCTAAAGATATATACCACCATGGTATATACTATTCCAATGTCTTTGGTACAAACAGAATAATGCTACAAACGCTATGGACTGTTTTATTTTTATGCAAGAACTGAATCTCCACATCAGTAGAGTAACAACAAATAAAGTCATAAAACCCAACTCTAAACTCCGCAAAATCAAGCCATGGATAACTCAAGGGATAATAACATCAATTCGGAAACGAGATGCGTTACACCTTAAAATAAACAAACTTAGTAAGAATAAAGATGGACATAATACAGCGGAACTAAACACATTAAAAACAAAATATAAACTATACAGAAATTATCTTTCCTCTTTGATACAATGTACCAAAAATGATTACTACAAGAAAAAAATTGAGACTGCCAATAACAACCCACAGAAAGTATGGACAACTATAAATGAAATAATAAATCGCAAATGCAAAAGCTCTAATCTAATTAAAGAAATAAATATTGTAATTGCTAATACATTTGTAGAATACTTCACTAATGTAGGACCTAATCTCGCTAGCACCATAAAGGAAAACAATGTGATCAATAACCAAGGTAGGCCTAGGCCTATTAATATTAACACTAACAGAGTTTCTTTACCAATACCAATAATAAAGAAAATTAACAGACCAACATCTTCTATCTTCTTATCTCCAATATCCAATGAGGAGATATTAGACAACATCAATAATCTAAGGACAAACTCAGCACCAGGCTTAGATGGTGTCACAGCAAAAACACTAAAAGGAATTAGTCATCTCATTGTACAACCCCTCTCATTTATTTTTAATCTGGCACTAGAAACTGGTGAATTTCCAGAAAACCTGAAAACTGCCATAATTGTTCCAGTATATAAAGCTAAAAATCCTACAATGACTGAAAACTACAGACCTATATCATTGATCTCTAATCTAGCCAAAGTATTTGAAAAATGTCTAAAAACAAGATTGGTAAACTATTTAGAAAAACATAACCTTATTTCCCCTAACCAATTTGGATTTAGGGAAAATAAATGTACAGATGATGCTATAACATGAACTAACCAAAAATCTATACTCGGCCCTTGACGATGGCAAGAAAGCCTTAGCTATTTTCCTAGACCTAGCAAAGGCATTCGACACTGTAAATCATAGTAAACTGATTCATAAAATGGAAAATGCTGGCATTCGCGGGACTCCGCTCCAGTTATTTCAAAACTATCTCACAAACAGGAATCAATTTGTGAAAATTGGAAATACACTTAGCGATAGTAAAATAATAACTTGTGGAGTTCCACAAGGCACAGTACTAGGACCGATTCTCTTTATTATTTACATAAATGGATTATGTGACTTAGGGCCGGTATTACAATCAACAAATAAGAAAGTTATTTGTAACAAATATGCTAACTGTAGCAAATAGCGTTATTTCGGTCTTACAATCGACAAATAGCACTATTCTTAAGAATAGGAGCAGCGTATTTGTCGGATTCTTATTGGGAGGTTCAACTGGCCGATAGCGCGCTATTCGATGAATAAGGGTGTAAAAAAAAATCATAAAAAACAGATTTAAAAATATAAATAAGATAAAATTAACAAACAAAATGATTTAAACAACTATTTTAATTGATTATCTATCACAATAATTAAAAATAAATAAATAATTAACAATTATTTATTAATTATTATTATTTTTTCAAATTCATTTTTATTGGGCCAATTGTTCATCTTATATTCAGCCTAATAATCGGTTTTGGTTTATTTGGATTGAGGACACGTCAACCGTTTGGTCATAATGCACCACTCTACCCTAGGGGATATGGGAAGGAGGACCCCATGCTAGTCAGAACCAGCCACGGTTAAGGGGAGAAAGGGGGGTTTCTAACGTCGCGGTCGTCATCGCCTTCGTCATCGTCGTCGGGGAGATCGTCAAGGAAGGGGAGGTGTCCCCGACGACGATTGACAGAGCTCGCATCTAGTTTCAGGGGATAATATACTGACTGCCTCTTACTTGCTGATGTTTGCGAGGTAGACTCTTTCTCTTGAATCGCCTTGTACGATTTGCAGAATGCAGAGCCATGCTCGAAGCCAATTCTACCCCGAGCCCATAGACGGTCATAAATTAATTAATAATTCGGTCTTTTTGTCAGTAGGTCTATACACTGTTGAATTGATTTTATTATGCATATTTTCCTCGTATATAGATTATAGAGTACGCTTCGTGGACTTATTTTTAAAATAGTCTTATCACACCAAAACCAAATATTTTGGAATGTGCTAGACAATTTTAGTAGTAATAAGATCCAACGCCCGTGGTAAACATATTATGTAATCAACGATCTGTAAATATGAGCTTCAATTGAGGGTCGCCTTGGGTGTAAAGAGCAAAATGTTGAGGGGAAAGCCTTTTTTCGAGTAAATTACACGGAAAAGTTATAAAAATTGACATTCGTCATGGATAATAAGTGAACACAATAAAGATGGGATGAGTAAAAAAAAGTAAAAAAGTTTTCCCAGACGGGACTCGAACCGGCGACCTCTCGTGTGCAAAACTAGCGCGCTAACCACTCGGCTAGCAGCGTCTGCAGTGAGCGTCTGGTCTAGAGCGATACTCATGCAGCCCGGTAGATATGCACGCTGACTAGAGTCGAGTGTAAAAGCTTCACGATGACAATTAGGACACTTTCAATGCTTTTAAAACCTTCTGCCAATATTTTTTTAATGTAATTCACAGCTGTATACAACATATGTTTGCAATTACTGCTTATTTTGGTATCAACCACTTTCGAGGTGGCAATCCTCGCGACGCGTGGACTATCCACTCGATCAGAATGTTCCAAATAGCTATTAGGAGGATTAACTTCCTTTGTAATACGCAAACAAGGTAGTTATTGGACAGATAGCTTATCCGACAGATAACTATTTGTTACAGTTAACGTTTATTATTTGTTGATTGTAATACCGGCCCTTATACTCCAACATAAAGATAATAACTTATGCTGATGACACAGTTATTATCGTGACTGGCTCTAACTGGGAACAAGCCTTTAACCTCGCTAATCTAGTGATGCAGAGTGTATACTCCTGGTTAAACACAAACTATCTTACTCTTAATAAAGAGAAAACAATTTACTTACCAGTATCCTTAAAATGTAAAACTCAACCTGATCTAGATATGAGTGTAAAAATACATCATGCATCTTGTAGTACCCAACCTGACTGTTTACCCAAATCAAGAGAGAAAACAACACCAAATACCTTGGTATTCTCATTGATTGTCATCTTAGATGGGATATTCACTCCAAAAACATTGCAAATAAACTAAGCCAAATGACATATATCTTTTACAGACTACGAAACATTCTAACTAATCATTTAATTCGCACAATCTACCTTGCACTTGTTCAAACTACTCTACAATATGGAATTATTGGTTGGGGAGGTGGTTAAAATAACTCATCTGGAGAAGATTCTTATAGCACAAAAGAGAATCCTCAAAGTTATCTTACATCAACCAATGACCTTCCCTAGTAATTTATTATACACTACCCTTAATATCTTAGATCTTAGGCAAACTATATACAAAAACGGTGCTAAATACATATATTCAAAAACCCCAAACAGTACACATACAAAAACATTGACCACCCTCACTACTCAACCCGTAATCTCTGTGGAAAAATTCTGAACATACCCAGAAAAAACTCAACTACCGGCCAAAACCATTCTGAGTTTTTAGCACCAAGAATTTTTAACTCTTTACCTACAAATATTCGAAATGAAAAAAGCCTTATTAAATTTAAAACAAAAATTAAAACCTGGCTACTAGAGCATGACAGACAACATTTGGAAGACTTAATTGCAATGAATAACATATTCAAAAGTGTGGAAGTACGTAACCTAAATAGAAAAACATATAGCTACACAATATAGAAATTAGAATTAGTAGTAGTAGTAGCGTTGAGTGACTAATATATAGCTAGAGTCGTAACGGCCTATGCTGAGTGTCTACGGAAAAATTTTCCTCCGCTCATGTAGTACATTGCCGACATGCTAGGCAGCGTGCCCGACAGCTCGAGCGAAGCTACAGCTACCTAGCAGCCAACGCTAGCAGCAATCGGAGTAACTTCGTAGGCCCCTAGTGGAGAACCGGATGTCAATTTAAATTAGATCGCGCGGAAATATTTTAACATAAGATACATTGATACAAGCATTTCGTTTGTAGGTTTCGCGATTAATATTATTATACATACAAATAAACTTGTTTTCGAGTGTAAAATACAAATGAATATGTCATATATTGTTTGTTTTATATATTTTAACATAAAATATTATGTATTTATATTTGAAACTTCTAAAAGTTTAAATTCTCTAAACTGTCATGGTAATAAAGTTATTTTGCAGCTGCATGGTATTGTTCTAGGAAGGCCATGCTTATAAGGAAGTGTATTAAAAGGAAATTTACTAGGAAGCTTCGCAAACGCTTTTTTCAGGCGCGTTGTTGGATGAGCGTAATTTTTTTTAACGAAAAAAGCGTAAAATTGCGATTTTCATGAGAAATTATTTTTGATTGCGCTCAAATTTCACACCAATATATTAATTTATATAATAAAGGTTCTGTATAAAAATCGTTACAATCGGATAAAGCATGTAGGTGTTATAAGTCAAAGAAATGTAAAATAAAAAAATAAAAAAACGTAAAATTGCGATTTTCATAAAAAAATATTTTTTGAATGCCCTCAAATTTCACACGAATATATTAATTCATGAAATTAAGGTTCTGTGAAAAAATCATTACATTCGGATAAAGCATGTAGGTGTTATAAGTCGAAGAATTTTTTTAAAAATCGAAAAAAATCGTAAAATTACGATTTACATGAGAAATAATTTTTCGATTGCGCTCAAAAACGTGGCAGTTCTTGGTTCAGAGATTTCGAAGGCCTCAATAAAATTTTATCGCAATTGGAGTATCGGTTTAGCCGAAATAGTGCTATCAGACACACAATAATACAAACAGAAAGAAAGAAAGAAAGAAAGAAAGAAAAAAAACATTCCGGATGTTTTTTTCCAGTGTAGTGAAATGGAATCTTCGCTTCGCTCGCTACGCTCATTCAAGAAATAACGTAACGATATAATAAAGTAATAATTTAATTTGGCAAGAGTGCCAGAGCTGTCAAATTATAACGTGAAAATCATTAGAATATGAGGAGACCAATATTATGTCAATCTTGGCCAGCAGCAACATTGTAATTTTCATTGTTTGTATCTTCTTACTCATTGTGACAATATTATTGTAGACAATAATTATGAAAAATTCTTGATCTTCAGGGACGGACAAACAAGTTAAACTGTGAGCAGGTCCAGGAATCGGCCGTTGGATGGCATGAATTCTATGCATTACAGACAAGAGGTAACACATAATTGCCAATGTCTCTTCTCCCCGTCCGTTTCGAAAATCTGATTTGTATCAACGAATACGATTTATTACGTTACCGGCTTCTAGTTTGTGTACACATAACCCACTAGACCGCCCCCCCCCCCCAACCCAGATTTGGGACAGTTCATTTTTTAAATGAACTTTCTAAACGTTCAGTTCACAGCTCAAATAAAGAACTTTTTCAAAGTTGAAGTTATTTTAAAACCTAAAATTTTTAAAAAGTTCAAGTTCGTCTAAAATTTTTAGCATAAATATGAGACGTTAAGCAATATCCAATCAAAAATCAATCAAATTATGAATTAAGTTCTTTTACATATTTCCATTATTTTGTTAAAAGTAGTATGCATAATAGAATAATTACGGTACCAGTAGTTTTCTCAGTTCGTAGTAATTGCATAATTCGTAATTTATTAATTTGGTCCAAAGATTTGGCTGTGAATGTGAGGCTTGAGCTGTGCCGTAGGACAAAAGTATGCCTACCTTCTTACAATGGTCTGGAATTCCTCAGAAACAGAGACGCGCGCGGGCTCGGCTTCTACTCCGACGTTGCCAAATGCTAAGTATAATTAATTGTAATGCAACCGCGCATTATAGTGATACTGATCGCTTGACCAAACGAAGCTACTCTTGTCTTCCGAGGACTTGATATTATCACGGCTTGCCGCAGGCGGTCGAAATGCGATAGCGAGGGGTTGGGAGTTTTCATGATTGTGGGACTACTGAGGGACTATGCTCTGATGGGGGGGGGGGGGGGCCATGTATTTCCGCAAAACTGAGCGCATGGAAATTAAACGTGTGAAAGATGCAAAATAGCAGTTAAAAACATTTCTCAGAACCATGTTTACATATTATATTCGCAATCTGCTTTAGATCACAGTGGTCTCTTCGTAAATAATCATTGATTAATGATAGCTTATGTAATCAATGTCGTAAATGTATCGTACTAAAGATATCCTTCCTAAAGATCAAATACAATATTGTCATTGTCAATGATCAATCTAACTCAAACACAAAGCTCTCGTTGCTAGACGGTCCCGAAGGAGAATCTTATCACATAGGCGGTTTGAAATACGTGCCTGCTGCGGACCTTGTTTTGATGATTGAGAGAAAATGTCCTCTTTCTCTATGTATTTTACGTGATACGTCACACGTGGTCATGCTTTGTAACGAAGTGATTGGGCGAGGGGGAAATTATATTTTATGAACACATTGCAACAGGGCATACGCGCCCTCACAAGTGCAATTACCATCATTGGCATGAGTATTATGAGATTTTTTCTTCCACATACAACACTCTAGTATTCTGACTGTATAATTATTTTCTCAGTGTTGTGTATCGTTGTGATGTACTCTGTGGTGGTGACAGTGTGGGGTACACTGGAAAGGGGGGGGGGGGGGGGGGGTACCCATCACCAAACCCATCTTCCTACGCGACTGTCTGCACACATAATCACCGGGAATATATTCCATTGAATATTTTAACAGTGTTCATTAAATTAAAACATAGTATTATTTGAGGTATTTAGTGAGTTATGGTTATATATTATTTTAAATTAATTTTTTCGCGATCTTTTGTTCAAAAAAATATTTTGATTGAGCCAGACCTATTTGTCATTTGTTTATGCCTTGATTATAAAAAAAAAGCGTTATGCTCGGGGAAATAGGTCAGGCTCATTCTAAAACATATCGTTAGAGTGAAATATATAAATAATTTGCGAAATTGTATTGCAATCGTATTTTTTCTCTGGGTTAGTATTCTTTTTGTACACGAAAAATACTACTTCTGTTGACAGCATAATATAGATTGCCAGCAAAGTCCAATCCGGTCCAATCCACCAAAAATAAAATAATCGTTAGATTTGAATAAAATCGATGCACAGACAGTAGAGATTTTTTGTAAATTTATTGGACCGTGGCTTAATACTTGTCCCAGTACCTGAGCAAGACCCTTATTTTAATTACTTCCGCTCCGGCTTGCGAGTGTTCCGAGAATTTACCTTTACTCTTGTCTGTGAAACCTGATGAAATGCACAGATTTCATGCAACGAAAACTATCCTGGACCTCACAATGTGACGTTGTTATTTGAAACAAATCCATTATCAAGAAGATCAATAATATTGTTTATAAAAATATTGTCACAATGAGAAAGAAGATACAAACAATGTAAATTGCAATGTTGAAGTTGTTGGCCCATTAACCACCGAGTAGGATATTGTCATAATTATCCTTATTTCGTAAACAATCTGTCAATATCCGATAACTTATCAATTGTGGATAGGCTCCTCGTATTCTATTCTGATGATTAGCATGTGATAATTTGACGGCTCTGTTGCTCTTGCTAAATTAGATTATTAATTTACTATATCGCTACCTCCTTTATGTCCTACCTTATAAAATACTTCTTTATCTTCTTTATTTATTTATTCCTTCACTCAAGTACAGCATTGCTGCCATTTTACATTGAGGTACAAAGATAATAAATTTAAAATCATATTATAAAAACATAAAACGTATAAAAACAGTGGAACATTTCAGTAAACATACAGTTGTAGGGTACTTTATCTTGTAATGAATGATTATGTGATTGCATGAATGATTATGTGAAAAGTGGCACAACAGTGTGTGCAAATGTGAGGCCTTTCCGAACCTGCTGGTGAAGACAAAACAACATGATAATAATATGATTCCTAGAATTGTGATGACGATGGTTGAATGCTCGCCGAAGAATCCCCTCCTCCCACAATTTGAAGACTGTGATGGATGAGCTCGTGCAAACCAGGTTTTGACGCGGAATGCAGAGGTATTTTACTCTGAAATGCGCCACCAAGCGGGTAATTTGTGGAAATTTACCAAGCTCGTGAAAAAGACAATTATTTTAAATGTTGATAATATGTTATTATGATCTGATAGCGCAATTTGCATAGCCTTTGTAAACTTAACCTGTCAATTTGATTTTATGAACATAACTTTAAAAAAATATTTTTTAAAAAGTTACAAAAATAAATAGATTTTGTGATTTTTTTCGGGCTCTTACTAGCTGATGTTTGCGAGGTGGACTTCTTTTCTTGAATCGACTTGTACGATTAGCAGAGCCATGCTCTGGGTCAATTCTACACCGGGCCCAGACGGGGTAAAGAAATTGTAAATCACAATGCTATACTCGCGCCAGGGTGGCAGGCGATCATTAAATTGAAATACAATATGCTTTTAGTTTTAGTAAAATTTCCAAAAATTTACGAAATATAGATAAAAACATTGTACATTGTTATTTTAACCGATAACAGGACTTAAGTAATGAGTATGAGTGGAGTTTGAAGAGATTGAGTTTGTCGGCGACAGCATGATATTAATTTAATCGTTTGGTTCACGGGTTGATGAGTCAGAAAACAAAACTTGTTCCAAACCGTAAAGTGAACCAATAATAGTTAAACGTTTGCCGGTACCCGGTGCGAGTGACGTTGACAGTTCTATAATTATTAGTAATTTGACCAGTGTTGTTCATATTTGGGTGATACTCACTGATTCAAGTTTCTAATTAGTGCAGTAATCAAGGAAATAAGTAGTTGTTTCATTGCACTTCAGTTTTGAACGCGCAGCAGAACGCGCAATTAAAAAAATTATTTCTCATGAAAATTGCAATTTTACGTGTTTTTTTTTTTAACTTTCTTCGACTTATAACATCTACATGCTTTATCCAATTGTAATGATTTTTTCACAGAACCTTAATTTCATGAATTAATATTATATTCGTGTGAAATTTGAGGGCATTCAAAAAAATATTTTTTTATGAAAATCGCAATTTTACGTTTTTTTATTTTTTTATTTTACATTTCTTTGACTTATAACACCTACATGCTTTATCCGATTGTAACGATTTTTATACAGAACCTTATTTTTATAAATTAATATAGGCCTATTGGTGTGAAATTTGAGCGCAATCAAAAAATAATTTCTCATGAAAATCACAATTTTACGCTTTTTTCCGTTAAAAAAATTACGCTCATCAACAACGCGCCTGAAAAAGCGTTTGCAAAGCTTCCTAGTATATTTCCTTGTAATACACTTCCTTATAAGCATGGCCTTCCTAGAACAATACCATGCAGCTGCAAAATAACTTTATTACCATGACAGTTTAGAGAATTTAAACTTTAGAAGTTTCAAATATAAATACATAATATTTTATGTTAAAATATATAAAACAAACAATATATGACATATTCATTTGTATTTTACACTCGAAAACAAGTTTATTTGTATGTATAATAATATTAATCGCGAAAACCTACAAACGAAATGCTTGTATCAATGTATCTTATGTTAAAATATTTCCGCGCGTTCTAATTTAAATTGACATCCGGTTCTCCACTAGGGGCCTACGAAGTTACTCCGATTGCTGCTAGGTAGCTGTAGCTTCGCTCGAGCTGTCGGGCACGCTGCCTAGCATGTTGGCAATGTACTACATGAGCGGAGGCAAATTTTTCCGTAGACACTCAGCATAGGCCGTTACGACTCTAGCTATATATTAGTCACTCAACGGTAGTAGTAGTAACTTAGTAGTAGCAGTATTAGTTTTAGAATTAGTTTTAGAATTAGTTTTAGGTCACAGTTGACATAAATTTGATTTGAGTGGAATAAATTATATTATAACTTTATTTCTAAGTTAATATGTGATATTTTATATTATATACTTTATATTTTATATTTTATATTTCATATTATTTTAAAATTAAGAGAAAATGTATATAGAATTAGGTGAAATGTTCCTATCATAAACCTGTACTTTCTTTCCTCATTACTTATTATATTGTATCACTCACTGTATTGTATTATGGCGGCCATGTAGTATAAGTAACTATTTTTCTAACACAGCCCAAACACAAGACAATTAGTCTTAGTTGGGCTTTTCTTTCTTACTAATAACTTAATGTTCTGTGCTATGTACATGTCTGTAAACTGTAAACTGTAAGTAAGAAAATAAAATTTGATTTGATTTGATTTGATTTGATTGTTATTGTGATTTTTTAAATATGTTTCTGTACGAATTTTACATTTTCCAACACATTATTTTGTATTATTGATTTGACGTGGCAGTAATTTTTACGTAAAATAAGAAAGCATTCAAAAAATCTCCTACCCCGCTAGCCAAAAAATCACAATAAATTAATAAATAAATAAATAAATCAATCATATTAGTTCGAAAGAAGCGTCTATCTGCACAGTCACAGAACTGATTTTCAGTTATCAACTCGACCAAGCCAACCCTGCCGGCGCCGATACCATCAACGAATACTTATGAATGTATTATTCTATAATAAATCAATCCTGTAAAGAAGATTCTAATTTTAAATACCTATATTTAAATAAATATATATTAAACTTATTATGTAATCTAACCATCAATCGGCATCTAATTCTTATTTGAGTTTCCCTCAAATATTCTCGTTTGAAATGCTAGCCAATAGGATTAGGCCTACTCTGTAGCCTAAGTCAAAAGTCGCATTGCTATCATTAAAAATTCAACCGTAATTATTATGATTTATGAAGCAAATTAATATTTCATAATCACAATTTAATGTGTGTGATATTATTTGAAATATCATTTATAAATGTATTCAACACATGTTTTACAAGTAAAGTGAATTAATGCAACATAAAAAGTCACTCATTTGGCGGCGTTTTCCGACATTTTTCGAACTGGTGCGCCGCGATGGAGTGAAATGTGCAGTGTACAAAAATCACAGAAGATATTTAAAGGTACGTGAAAAATTGATATAAACTGTGTAAATTAATTAGTTGAGCATGCCACGCATGTAGCTAGGTCACGAATAGCTCTGAGGCCCTACCCTAGGGACTGGGTGGCGTATGTAAATAACATTGTTGACAACCTAACCTTACTTGTGGCATTTCTTTTTCATGTTTCAACAGGCCTAGCTAGGCTAGCCTAGGCCCCTACTATTTATTTACTTACCTATGCCTAGGGCTTGAACTTGGGGCGTACTTAGCCTTGGTCCTAGCTACCTTGGCTTAAGGACCAGGGCCTAGGCCCTAGTCTAGGAAGTCAAATGAATGCAAACTGCTCATAGGCTAGGCCTAGCCTAGGCCTAGCCCTAGCCCTAGACCTAGCCCACGAAGCCCACGCCCACGAAGGCATAGGGCTAAGCCTATGATCTACGTCCTAGGCCTAGGGCCAATTCATAGATATTTAACCCTTTACACCCAACTACCCTGGGCCAAGTGCCTAGCCTATGTACCTACCTAAAACATTGGTTTACATTTTAAAACTGAGTGAAGTTAAAAGTTCCCCACTTCTTTAATTGGATAGTGTCAAATCCTTCGTAGTGTATAGTCGTACGGTCAGCCGTACGACAATCTTTTAAGGCAAGATCGATTTTATAATGACTTTGTTTATCAGGCAAGCCAAGTCTAGACTGGCCCCGTCTGGAGCTTTTATTCTGGACTGGTTTGGTACCCGGTAGGCCTACCAGCTCAGTCCGGACTGGAATCACCGGCTGTGATTAAATGATTAGGGCCTAGGCCTACAACTTAGGCCTAATAAAGATGTTCGCAAGCTTGTTATTGAGCTCGCTTGCTTTTCAATTCAATTTATTTCCATTTGATTTTCTAACAACAGAAGAAGCCTTGGTCTATATTCACTATGCAGTCTAAATGGAAACTACTCTAAAGGCCTATAAGTATACGGTAGGTATACCCCTGCCCTACACACACTTAAACTAGTCAAACCAGTTTATTTTGTGCGGGCTAGGCTAGAGATGGCACTTTGACGGATCAAATTAAAATTGACAATTGACCAAAAGTCAGTCAAATATAAAAAAATGATTTTGCTAATTGCTAGAAGTATATTGTGACAAGATACTTAAGAGACATTTGTGTGCAACCTCGGTAATCAATATGATGAATGATCCCGGTTAATTGGGACGGACTTTTTTAATTTCTGAATTGTAGTAGATAATAAACAATTACACCTACTAGGCGCGTTCTCAAGATAAGGTAATCGACTAATCGGTTTAGGTTTAGGCATGTAGCTGTATCATTTCTCTGCCAGGGAGGGTGGCCAGGTCGTCAAATTCCAATTCCTCGTATTAATACAGACCTAAACTAAACAGTAGGCCATACTACTTGCTAGTCGGACGAATACCATTCCCGATACAGGCCTAAACAGGGCCTAAACGAGGTAGGCAGGGGGGTTGGCAGCAGTACATGGTATCATTTCTTTGCCAGGGAGTGTGGCCAGGTCATCAAATTCCAATTCCTCGTATTAATACAGACCTAAACTAAACAGTAGGCCCTACTACTTGCCAGTCGGACGAATACCATTCCCGATAAAGGCCTAAACGAGGTAGGCAGGGGGGGTTGGCAGCAGTACACGGTATCATTTCTCTGCCAGGGAGGGTGGCCAGGTCGTCAAATTCCAATTCCTCATATAAATACAGACCTAAACTAAACAGTGGGCCTTACTACTTGCCAGTCGGACAAATACCATTCCCGATACAGGCCTAAACAGGGCCTAAACCAGGTTGGCAGGGGGGGTTGGCAGCAGGGCACGGTACTAGACAACACTGCTGCCAGGGGGGGTTGTACCAATTAAACTGAAGTTGCAACCTTCTCACACTAGGTTTGCTAGTAGGGGGGCTGGCAGCAGTGCTACACAGTGGGCCTCACTGCTGCCAGGGGGGGTTGGTAGGAGGGACGGCCTATAAATAAATAATAAATAAATTTTATTTAGAGTCTACCCACTCAGTTATATAACTGATTTTCAGTGGGGGACTTTAAATCAAAGCGACCAAGCCAACCCTGCAGGCTCCGACGCAATCGACGAGTGAGCGATAACCAACCAAAGATCGATATTTTTAATAGGAAATATAGCAATCAGTGGTATGGACAGTGCGAACACCCGCGAATCAACGCCAGAATCAACAAGGCCGATTCAGAACAACTCTGAAATTTATTATGTGCTTCGTTGCTAGGACGGCTCCAAAGTCACCGTTTACAAACTCCTAAGACAAGAACTGATGGACTTCAGTCCAAATCAGAAGTTTTTTGACTTAAGCGGGAATCGAACCCTGGACCTTCTGCATTGGAAGCAGATACGCTAACCACAAGACCAACGAGCCACACTAATAATATAATAATATAATAATATCTGTATGAAAACAGTGGCTATGCAGATGTAGGCATTTGACAGAAATATTCTGCTAATGTATTGTATCCAAACTTACTGAATAAGCGTTGTTATCGTGGCTTGTTAACGATGCATTACACTGAACATGTCTGTTCGCTGCGAGCTCTGACTCGCGAATCAACAAATGCAGCACTTATTCCTTTTCAGTGAACCGTGTTAGGAGCAAATTGAGAGACATTTATTTATTTTATTTATGCTGATTTGAAACGTTTGGGTCCCATGTTATTATTTGTTTCACGTTATCAGTCGCAGCAAAATATATCGACACATCAATTAGCTTGGGATACTGGTTAAGCCCATATGACTTTTCCAGATGCAGTGGACTTTATATATAGATATAAATAATTAAACATATTTTTGATATCCGTTTTTTTTTTATCTTTACTTGCATGGCTATAAACATTTAGAACATTCTAAGAATTTGCCAAGTGTTTACATTCAAAATACAAAAATAATACACATTTTTCAATCATGGCGGCCATTTTGAATCGTAACGCACATTTTTCATGGCTCCCCCACTGTAAACCATTTTTAACATCTGAACAGTGTTGGGTCAGTTCTTTTTTAAAATGAACTTTTTAAAATTTCAGTTCACAGCTCAAATAATGAACTTTTAAAAAGTTCAAGTTCTTTTAAAACCTAAAATTTTGAAAAGTTCAAGTTTGTCTAAAATATGAACTAAGCTCTTTTAAAAGTTCGTTTGTAAAAAAAAATCACTATTTTTTTAAGAGCTGGCAAAAAATGAAGAAAAACATGAGGAAAAACATTAGAAGTGTTCGAGTACCAAACTACTCGCGAGTTTGAGACGGACGAAAGTGTTGAGCTGTCTTTGATCGTATTGATGATTTGTACTACATTCTTGTCGACCAGCTTGTAAAATTAAGGCAGATACTTAGCATTTTAGGCAATCCAAGATTTTTTCCGAATAAGTTGGCGTACATCGTTTTAACTTCGTGAATCGTGCGTGATCTTGTCAAAATCAGCTGAACGTGAGTCAACGTTGGCCTACGATAAACAACGACGAGTCGACGGCTGCTCGGCGCACGGAAAGAACTTACAAATGAACTTTCTAAAACTGAAAAGTTTGTTCTTGGAATGAACTTTTATAAGTTCAAGTTCATTCATTTAAAAAAAAAGTTCACTGAAAAGTTAACAAAAAAAGAACGCGTTCACGAGAACGCGTTCTTTTTAAAAGTTCCATCCCCAACACTGCATCTGAAGAATATTTTTGCCAAGTGGCACCTTCCAAACTTATTTGACATCTGTTAACTTTCAGTTTCAAAATTGGAAAACAATTCGCATTTTCAATCATGGTGACCATTTTGAATTGTAAGGGACATTCTTCTTGGCTCCCCCACTGTAAACCATTGAAAACATAATGACTTTTTTTTCACTTTCGTCATATTTTGCCTTCTTTTTAGGCATACATTCAAAATAGGTAAATAATAATATACCCTATTCATGGCCGCCATTTTGAATCCTAAGGAACATTTTTCGTGGCTCCCATTCTGTATTGCTTGTCTTTGACCTTATTGACACTTTTGCCAAGTGAAACCTTCCTACCATTTTTTGCCGTTTTATTTTGGATCTATTGTTGATCAGCCTGTACTAATGTGGCGACCCACAAGGAACTTCATAAACCCCATGGGTTTCGGTTTATGAAGTTTCTTGTTGACGACATTAAAGTACCTATGTCGTCAACGTGGCGCTAGACACTAAATGTTTTTGATTGTGTGTGTTTTTTTACAGTTACAATTTTGGATCTGAAGAATCACAAGTAAAGAATTTCGGCGATGTTTTACGAAACATTTTTGAGCCTATTCTAAAGGCGTCAGAAAACGAAGCCTACAATCCCAACCTGTACTCCTTACTAAAAACAACTGTTGGAATAGATGTTGTTGGGCAAGAAGACATTAAGCATGAAGAATCACCATCAGTTAAACGTGATAATGACATTCAAAATCCCTCTGATTGGGTCGCTGGCATACCACCATTTTGGTATTTTGGCTATTACGTCTTTGCTAACTTAGTCGTAATTAACAAAGTACGAGTAGCAAATGATTTAAACCCAATTACGTTTAGGCTTCACTGTGGCGAAGCGGGTGATACGCATCACTTGCTCTCTGGATACCTTCTAGCCGAGAGCATCAATCACGGTTTTCTCCTTGAAAAGGTAAGACTTATATTATAATTATAATAATATAATATCTATTATCTTTATTTATTTAGCTCCTGCTAATAGTCGGCATATTGTAGGCTACATTGGTAAACTATTAATTTGACGGAAGCGTTATTTTGTATTAAATTTATGATTTTCCTTTTTCTAATTGAATATTCTATTGTATTTGCTTAAAGTGCCCTGGTGAAAATTCTTGTCAAGATCTTGTATTGACAAGATTTTTCACCAAGTAGTTTCTGGATTTATTTAATCACTTTTAGTTTGCTTGAAAATGAATTGGTCACAGATAGTAGGCCTACACAACACTCGCACATTTCACTGTCACTTGTCAGTCCGCCAGGTTAGGGCCTATGTTGTTTTTTACATTAAATTTATTTTCGTTTTTCTAACTGAATATTATTGGATGAGCGAAGCGAAGACTTCAATTTCACCGACCCCCCAAAAAATTTAGCTCGGGTGTTTTTTTTTTTTTCTGTCTGTCTGTCTGTCTGTTTGTTCGCTCTTTACCGGGCAAACGGCATATTCGATCTTGATGAAAATTGGAGGGGACCTTCGAAATCTCTGAACTTAGACTTGCCACGTTTTTGGGTACAATCGAAGAAATATTTCTCATGAATAGGCCTATTGTACTTTTACGATTTTTTTTCGATTTTTAGTGCGATATTTTCGTGACATTTGGGGCGATACTGACCAAACGGGTGGGGCTACAACGTTCATATTTCACATATTAAGGTAATGTTGATGTATTGCTTTTCGAAAGAAAAAGTTGAAAAAGTTAGCCAGAATCCATACAGAATAAAGGTTTTAATAGGCCTATGAGTTTTTTTAGGTTTATAATAACAATTACAAGTTACAATAGAAACTTGACAACAATCACCAACAATGCGTTCAAAAGACAATTGATAAGTAAATAGATCCCACGCAAACTAAAAACTTACAAAAAAATGCTCATCCATCAACGCGACGGGACTTAAGCGTTTTTAAACGAGGGAGCGGAGCGACCGAATGTCTCCATTCAACTCAAACGGCTCTCATTCTGTGATTCTGTCTGTCTGTCTGTACGTCGAAAATCAGCCGAACCGCTGAACAGATTGCGCTGAAATTTTAAACAGACATCCGGTACGAGTTTACTAAGAACTGTTAACAAAATCAGCTTGATCCATTGCGATAGAAGCCTATACAATAAATAAAAATGTGACTTTTTAAGCGAGCGTTTCCATTTAACTCTGCCGGAAAAATTAGTCACTGTTTTTTTTTTTTTTTTTTTTTGTATGTCTTGCTATAACGTTCGAACCTCGGTGGCTCGGATCGAGTTGAAATTTTGACCATCCGCAAGCTTCGTTCTCGATTGAATGCCATTAGTTTTGTGGCGAAATCGTTCAAAAAGTTAAAAAGTTACATTAAAGTTAACCGAAAGTTTTTTTTTCAAACTAAACGGCGACAAAATCTGAGATGGTCAAATCATTTAGAATGTCCGTCCGGTCACGAATATGCTAATTTTATTTTGATCCGATAAGTAGTGTAGATGGAAATTACATTATAACAAAAGTAACGTTGCCATGGCAACGAAAAGACGCGCCAAGTTTCTAATGCACTGCCACCTAGAACTAATCAAAATACTTTCGAGGAAGCAGTCTATTATTTGTCAACAAAAAGTTTAAATAGTTTTCCCAAGGAGTCAAGGTTCTCTAGATGGCGGTGGATTTTATCCACAATGTAAAGATTCACACACGGGTTTACCCAAATACCTTGGCAATAATAAATAATATTGGAAACATGGCCCCGTGGACAGCGAACGTTGCAAATTTTAAAATTTTAAAAAAATGTGCAATGTGGGTCTAGCTATAGCACGTGCCCGCTTATCAACGCGTCCAACTGAGCGTTTCCTAGTAATAATATCAATGGCATTTGTTTCGTAGCAGTTAGCGGGACGAGGTTGACGTGGCCTGCATGGCCTAGTGGTAACCATATAGCCTACCGCACGGATTGATGGGGTACGATACCCGTCAGTTCTAACTTTTTTATATTTTTACACCCACATATTATTTTTTAGGGGTGTTAAATGGGAAATAAAAATTTGGTGATTTTGTTTTATCTTGGAAATTTGATACTGTTTCACGCTAATACGTTTTGAATACGATTCGCATTTTGAATGTTCAATTTAAATAATTATTATTATTGTGGCAAGCAGAGTGAGTTCCTGTAAGGTGACCAGACGGTCCGGTTTTAGAAGTCAAAACACTTGGCTAACTCACTCGTTTAACAACGACTTTGGCGATTCCCTAGTGTATTTACTTGCCGCGGAAAGTAGGTAGTTTTTGGATTCATTTAATCACTTTTAGTTTGCTTGAATTGGTCACAGATTGTACTCAAACACTCACACATTTCACTGTCACTTGTCGGTCCGCCATGTTATGTTGATTTTACTTAGTATAGGGCCACCAACCATTTTTAGGCCTACTTAAGTTATCCACCAACCCTTTTCACCAAAGTTCTCCACCTTGTGATATTTCTTTTTCTAACTGAATATAATTATGTGTTTAGGCCTACCGGTACTTGGTTTTTGGCCGCAGAAAGTAGTTTTTGGACCGAACCAACTTCACGCAGTGTGGGTGGCTGGTCTGTTGTGAGTTGTTATGTAGGCCTAGCGAAAACTTAATTTATAATTTTTTAATTCCAAATATCGTTTGAAATTTGTTTCCGCGCATTTATTTTTAATGTAGGTCTACTATGAAATAGGGCCTATCGATGTTTTGGCAAAAAAATAAGGGTAATTATGAACAATTCCGTATTATTGTCAAATTTGAAAAATAACTTTCAAAAAGGCTTAACTAACATCATTGGTCAACATATTAATGTTTCACAACAGCGCTTACCTTGGAAATGTGTAAAAAGTTGAAAAACATGAACTATAAGTGGCGAGGAGTGACGCAGCCTAGGCCTACCGTGCTGAGATGTTGTACTCACTGCAAGTACCTTACAATAACATAATTTAAAAATCCAAAATAGAATCATCACGTTTTTGGTGTTACCTATAGTAACAAAAAACCTTCAAACCCGCCTTTAACGTCACTATTTTAAACGAAAGTCATTTTGCGTTGAAAGTCCTTTATATTTAAAATAGCGACGTTAAAGGTTTTGTAGGTTGAGTATTTTAGTGCAAAAAGGTTGGTACTACGTAAAAGCAAGATGATAATGTCCAACCTGGCAAACCAACAACAGTGAAATGTCCCGAGTGTTTACGTGTTCAATCTGTGTTCATTTTTCCATATTCCCGCCCACGCGGGTTGGCATTGTACAGTTTCAACTCAAAGTTGAGGTAGGCCCTAATTTGTTTAATTACCAGTGGATTTTTGATGGGAAAAGTAGGAAAAGTTCGGGAGGGGGGGTGGCGCGAAGTTCCGTGGCGAGGTAAGTAGCCCTACACCACTTGGGCATACAGCCTTGCAGGTGACACTTATGTTTTTCCTACTTTTTACATATTTCTAAGGTAAACGCCGTTTTGAAACGTTAATATGTCGACTAGTGATGCTTAGTAAAGCCTTTTTGAAAGTTATTTTTCAAATTTGACAATAATACGGAATTGTTTATAATTACCAAAATAAAAACTAAAAATATAGCAATTTCGTCAAACTAGTAGAGTTCCTTCTACAATATTGAACCTATAATACAGTTGATTTCTACATAGGCCTTTCCTCCATTGGACAGCGTCACTGGTAGGGCTATTGGCAAAAAAAAGTCATGGTGGATGGCAGCACTACAAAAAACAACATGGCGGATCATTGCGGTATAAAGGGATCGCACTCCAACTCCACATGTGTATTTTCGGGTGAAATTTGTCCAATCCAAATAATTATCTGTAATGTCAGAAAACCCTAAGGTTAGGTGGGACGAAGTTATAAGGTTTATAGGTGATGGCCTACGACCGTATAATTAAGGAGGGGGAAGGTGTTTAGGAAGTAAATCACATAGCCTACTAGGGCCTAGGCCAACCTATGCTGTGGGATTAAAGGCAGAAACAAAGACTGCTTTGAGATTTTTACACTATGTTTACAAACCTAAAAATGTACGCCGCCTCACAAATTGTAAGTAATAATAACAGTACGTTACGTGATGAATTGACTATAAACTGGTGTCACTGTTCCGGCAAGGCAGGCAATTCTGGCCATTACTTGCTGTCACCTTGACATTGCCTAGACTAGGCCTAGCCCTAGCCCTAGCCCTTAGTTCCTTTTTACTGTCTCTATTCAGTAATAGGCTACAAGTCAATTATTGTTACGAGGTACATAGAGAACCTGATTAGTTACGATTTAGGCCTACATCACCTCAATTGACGATCAGCTGCACCGATCTTGAGAAGTAACGGGCAAGCTAAAACAAACTGCAGGAACTTTTCATGTTCAAAGACTAAATAAGGAAATGTGCTACGTTAAAGAAACGGCCGTTCCTGGTGAAGAAAAGAGTTTCAAGTGTACATCCTAGTCCCACCTTCACTGTTTTTTTTTTTTTTTTTACCAAAAAACACTGAAAAACACCCTTCAAATGAGAAATGAAAAAATAATTCCTCAATGTTTACGAATTATTGACAGTGAACACTCTTAAAATAGATAATTATGTGTTTAATGTCACAAATCGTACACAAACAATCACAATGTTTACTAGTCGCCATAGTCCAGCTGTGACGTCATAATACGAGACGTTGAGTGCGTTCCGTTATGGTGGGTTCACAAGCTTACGTTGCGACGTTAACGTCACCGTGACGTTAACGTTCCGTCACCTGATTGGTCGATAGCTCACTTCTCTCGTCGCA
This sequence comes from Sweltsa coloradensis, assembly GCA_024449915.1. Taxonomy (NCBI): domain Eukaryota; kingdom Metazoa; phylum Arthropoda; class Insecta; order Plecoptera; family Chloroperlidae; genus Sweltsa; species Sweltsa coloradensis. The sequence continues at coordinate 62,843 of JAMZAV010004409.1, forward strand.
ACGTCGGCTTGTGAACCCACCACGGGACGACGCGACGTGCCCCTCCCCTTCCGACGTCGTCAAAAATAGAACCAATTCCTATTTTCCACGCCGGAACGTCGCCGGAAGTTCAACATACAAGCCTAAAATGATGTAAATATCTACGAAAACGAAGAATGGAGCTACTTGTTGGCATTCTAGCAAGTCTTTTATTGTTCTGTGCACTTGTGTACACTTGAAAACGTATGAATATGAAATAATCGTAGTTTTAAAATCCGAACGTCGCTCTTCGCATGTGAACACCTAGAGGCCAACATCGGCGATCGCGACGTGACGTTAACGTCGCAACGCCGGGTTGTGAACCCACCTGCTGGACGTACTGAACCAGTAGCTGCCAGTAGCCAGCTTTACTGTAACCGTTCCGTTAACTGCTGTCAGCAGTGTGCTGAGCGTCCCGTAAATTGCTGGCCCAGCGCCTTCAGTAACTGGAAGTGTTGGAGGTTTCTCGCTCAGTATCGCCAGTAAACCAGCTAGTGTCATGGCGGCGTTGAAATGTCAGTTTGCTTCCAAAGTTAATAAATTGCTTTAGGCCTATTTGTTCAGAAAAAATGAGATATTTGATATTGCACTGGAATAAAAATGACAATAATAATTCGGAATGAGCTAAGAATATTTATTTGCGAGCTTACACTTCTTTTTTAATTCATAGCTTGCAATTAATGGGTCGATGACTTTAGGCCTAGACCTAGGCTAGATGACGGCTTTAAATTTTCCGCCAAGAGAATTATTTATTTGTTAAATCCATAACCGAGAATAAACGTGAAATCTTTTCATTTCTCCTCAAGTTTACCCTCAATAATTAATATCATGTTTTAAGGCTATTCCACCGCGTTTTTCTATTTTCCAAAATATGCTACTAAGTCAAAATATAGTGAATGGCTTTGAAACATGGCTATTTTAGAAAATCAAAAATATTTTTTTCAAATTTTTCTGATCCGGTACACGGCCAATATAGCCACCTCAAAATAATTTCTAACTTCAATTCGCCAAGGCACACCATTCAACGTAGGGTGTTGTGTTTTTGTGACATTAATTTTCAACTGTTTTTTTATGGACTGACTGAGAGAAAACAGATTTATTTTAACAATTGTCTGTCCTGTGAATTTTTTCGTTTGGCGGTACAAATCGGTAAAAAATACCGCCAAACGAAAAAATTCGCAGGAAAGACAATTGTTAAAATAAATCTGTTTTCTCTCAGTCAGTCCATAAAAAAACAGTTGAAAATTAATGTCACAAGAACACAACACCCTACCTTGAATGGTGTGCCTTGGCGAATTGAAGTTGGAAATTATTTTGAGGTGGCTATATTGGCCGTGTACCGGATCAGAAAAATTTGAAAAAAAATATTTTTGATTTTCTAAAATAGCCATGTTTCAAAGCCATTCACTATATTTTGACTTAGTAGCATATTTTGGAAAATAGAAAAACGCGGTCGAATAGCCTTAAATTGACTATTTTTCTGACAGCTGCATAGTTTGTGCTGGATGCTTTTACTGGGAACCATTCCGTTTTCTAGGCCTACTGACCGCACAGGCTAGCACGGGCTAGCACTGTTGTTTACTATGCTCCCAGTAGAGCCAGCAGGTAACAGAATGCACTCGTTGTAGTTATTGATAGCCCTGTGAAAAACATAACAAGAAATAAAAATACAATTTTCACGTTTTTCGTGTTGTACCGGTACATCAAGAAATAAAAATACAATTATTACGTTTTTCGAGTTGTAGTTTAAAAAAAAAACTACAAAACCTTTAATGTTGCTATTTTGAACGAAAGTACTTTTCCATAAAAAGGTCCTCCATATTTAAAATAGCGACGTTAAAGGTGTTGTGGTGTTGTGTTATTAGGCTGTTGGCACTTGCCATTGTTAATTAACTATTGTTGGCTAGATTAGCAGTCGGTGGTCCACTTCCGTAACAATTAGAAGCCATCTTGAAATCCCAGTTTGCATGTTAATTAAATGGGAGCGATTTGTAAATCGAATATTTTTAAAGATGGCCGCCAGTTTGACAGCTGAGCATACTAGTCTTTAACATTAAATGATTACTAAATTCCCTTATGCAATAACTTCGTATTGTTTCTGTTTGTTCAATTCCATGCTGCACAAGCTAAAGCCTAAAATCATAGGCGTTTAAAGTGAAATCCAGGGGCAGCACTGTCGGTGGGCGTAACGCGCATCATGGCCGGCCGGAGTAGCATCAGGAGTAGTTCTTCCCTAAGCAGCCGTGTATAAACTGACGATTTGAATGCTCAATAATCAATCGTTGGTGAATGTTGTGATATGTAATAAGGATGTAAATTAATGTTATGACATTAATTAGCCTGTTGTGATGTTCAAAGTCATCCTGCAACTCATTGAAATATATTTATTTCCTTTTCCGAAGAGTCAATTTAGGCCTACTTTTCCGGATCGGTCCCGATTTGATTTCCTACAAAACCAGATAGTTCCGGGCCATGTGTGACAAAATTATAGAAAATTATTTTACTTGCATCCGTGTAATTTCTAATAGACTAGACCTACAGCCATTTCGTTAACCCATTTATTCGGAAAAAGCTGTTTCCCGCAACCTAACGTACGTCGTTGGTGGTGCTTAGCTCGGAAACTAGCAGCTAGGGCCTATAGGCCCTCCTACGGAACGCCTAGATCTGTCTGAGAAACAATTTTGTGCTCAAATTATTGTTAGACCTATCAGAATCTATTCTCCATGGGCGTAATATTACTGGTATTGATCAGCAATAGTTTATATTAAATAAGTTGGCGAGAACGCTCGAAAATATCAAACAAATGATTGATGTGGTGTGTGTACACACGCCCACTTATAGGCCTAGAAATGAACGACCTTATGACTAGCTGATGCTCGATCATTGCATGTTTTTAACAATCTTGCAATTTTATTTCATTAAATAATGTTACACTATTTAAACGTCACCTACAGTATTTTTTTCACGATTTAACCGACGAAAACATCCTACATTGAGAGCAATGTGTACACACACGCCCACTTGTAGGCCTAGAAATGAACGAACTCATGACAAGCTGATGCACCATCATCACGTGTTTTTAACAATCCTACCATTTTATTTCATTCATAGATAGTTTAAATATAATCTTATACTATTTAAACGTCCCCTACAATATTTTTTCCCCTATTAAACCGACAAAAACATCCTACCCTACTCCGGGTTACTTCAAAATGTTACCGTTCCCGAAGTTCAACTTTCACGCTTATTTTCATTAACATTTTCCTATCTAGGATGTATACGATGTGGCTACAGATATTCCACTAGACTTACAAACTCAATTTCATAAATTGGTGGTGTAGTTTTGTCTTTATTGAGTGTTTATTTCAGTCGTGATCCATTGCAAGTGCCATAGGAAAACATACTTATAAGCGGCCATATCTCAACTTAATGCTACTCCGGCGGGTTCGCGCTTCGCTCACCAGATGTCAGCCACTTTGCTTTTAAATCCGAATATCAAACAATCCAGTAAAATACTTGCTTTAAAAAATCATAGATTAAAACGCCAAATCGCCATCTTGAACTGGATTTTCGACGCTTCAATTTGCTACGCTCGCGTCTGTGCGGATGTATTGGACACTGCTCATCTAGCCTACAATAGGGGTTTAATATCAATGGCACTTGCCTTTGGTCGTAGACATCCCCTATAGGTGTTAAGATATCTATGCCTTTGGTCTTGCAGTCTTGCTTGCAGTGTACTCTATTATCTGTGCTTGCAGTGTATACAATGTCTCGGCAGCTAGGCGTAGTCCTTTGTGGCATAGGGGCTAGGCCTAGACAGCGTCAATCGACGCTACTGAAATGAAACATGTGGATGTGTTAATTTTTTCATGAAAACCTTTATTTACAAGTTACACATAATATACAGGTGTTTTTCAGTTCTTTTTGGTAAAAAAAAAAAACGTTAAAAAGTTGGGACCCGCCAAGTACAGAAATAGGCTACATATTTGGATTGCATCACCTGCTACTTTAAGAATGAATTGAGTTTAATTGCAGAGTTTCTACTTCTCCGATTGCAGGTAGACCGTGGCGAAGTAAGTAAATACTGTTTTTGATTTGTAATCTTGTATTTTGTTAGTAGGGCCTAGCTATTCGCGAAAAAAAGTCTATCGAAGCGCTGCGGCGGCGGCGCGTGTACTACGCTTGCGGTATTGGTTGTCAATGACGGCGATCATCCCATAAGTAAACAAGGCACGTCGACTTCGTTATTATGTCTCCATGGCAAATACGTACGTAAACTGTTTGAATTCAAACTGGGTTGAAAAAACTATTTATCGAGCATATTTGAAGCTGCTTTCAACAAATCGATTCGTAAGTGAATTGAAATCAAATTTCACATAAGGCAGTGTACTGCGCGCGCAGCAACTCTGCAGTCGGTTTGACGTATATTTATCAAGGTTTTTCAATGCGATTTGATAGTTTCAACTCAATTGATCAACTGGATTGAAATGAAACCGATTTGGCCCAAATTCGATAGGTTTACCAAGGTTTTTAAATCGGTTTGACTTAAAGCGATTGCACCACGCCGGTTTGAAATGCTCAAAGACATTGGAATATTATATACTGTATTCTCTAGACGCCGCATGAGCGCTGCGAACGCTATTGCAAATTGAACCCGCGAAGATCCGCCATTGTTATGGCAGCTCAGGCTCGTAGGCATGGACACAATAACTATTTTTCTTTTAAATAGCCACCGAAAGTGGCAATAAAATACTGAAAATGGTGATGTCATGTTGTGCAGTTAACTGCACAAACAGATATGAAAAGGGGAATAACATATCATTTTATCGGTAGGTAGATTTGACGTAATACAAGACACAATTTCAAAACCTAAAATTCGAACCTTGCCACGCATTTGCAGGCTTCAATTCAATTATTATTACGCCCACATATAATCCTAGCCTTTCTATAGCCGAACTAAAATTAAGCAGGGTCTAAGGCCGCTGAGTCTTGTCCTGTACTCACTATCTACCAATTAGGCCTACCTGACATCTGATCCCCCAACCTAACTTTTTCGGTATACTTTTATGGTGGCATGACATTGTGCCAACTTTTTAACAGGGGGAGAAGTAGGTTAGGGGGAGTGATGGGGGCGAAGCGTGTATGTTTTAATAATAATAGTGATAATATTGTAAAACAAACGCGCTTCGCGCCCCCCCCCCCCCCAACCTACTGTTCCCCTAAAAATCGCCTTGTTAAAAAGTTGCCACTGCCAACCATAATATTACCACTTTTTCATTTGATTGGTACTATAGTTCCCACATTTTGCAAGAGATTATAGATTATTATGTACCATAGTAATATCTATTGAAGAAATAAACTTACAGGTCCTACTAGGCCTCGACTAGACCTACACTTCATTTATCAGGACTAATGCCTAGGCCTAGTTCAGTTGCAGATAAATAGACAGCACAGCAGCTGTTCCTAAACATACCTTACCAACAACTTTTGGTTTACACTAGGTTTAAACAGCAATGGAATTGGAATAAGTTGTGAATCAATGAGGGAATTTTGAAGCAGGTTAGGCCCGGTTATGAACCTCAGATAAATAACATTTAGGGCATACGTATTTGAAATCTCAAATTTGGCCGACTTGGCCTACTTTGCTAATTGTTGTGTTAGTCAGCAAAGTAGGCTAAAATAGAGATTTGAGATATGCCCATAGCAAGCTACTAGGCCTAACTTGTTTTCACCATGGCAACTATGATACCCATTGGTTGTTTGCATATTGAAAACAACTTATTAGTCTTGCCCATTATCTTTATTATAATACCGTACCTTAGATTGCTGTAATTTAATATATTAATTTATTAAAAGAACATGATGAGTCCAAATATTGTTTATACTTATTAACCTTAGAGAACTTTCAATAGGATTTAATGTTATCACACACATATGCATAGATCTAATATTTGGCAACTACCTACTACAGAAGTGAAGTGAAATTAAATTTATTTAGGCTATCGGTCGCCTATCATTCTGTTGAGCAGCATGCAGACATTATTAACTTGACACTTTTCACAGGTTTCCTATGAAAAATTCTGAGTTACTCAAAAAGTGGTGCCATGCACTCCGACGGGAAAATTTTACACCAAAGTTACATCATTGGGTCTGTTCGGAACATTTTGACCAAGATAGTTTTTTAAAAGGCTATGTGAATTGTCGGAAGTTGGTGGAGAATGCTGTACCAAGCAAATTTAAATTCCCACAACATTTAAATAAGGTAGGCTAAAAACTGTCCTTATACTGTGTCTACAACATATAAATCTGCCTCTATGGCTACACACATTACTTTATTGTATGCTATACAATACATTTCAGGAATCTAAAGAAAGAAGTACATCTGCAATGCAAAAGAGGAGTCAAGCAGCCCATGAAGAAAGCACCCACAGCCACAGTCTTACTCAAGAAACCCCAGTGCCATCTACATCTACCTCTACACATCACGACCATGTATACACAACATACAGTCCTAGTAAACTAAAAAAAAAATATGATACTATATTGGAGAGAAAAAATCAACAATTGACGACTAAGAGAAATAAATTAACAATGGTAACAGCAAAATGTAAAGTTCAAAAAAATAAGATATCAACAATGAAAGAGTTGCTACAAACTCTTAATACAGAAAAGTTAATAAATGAACATGCATCCAACCTTATAAGTGAATGTTTCACAGATGTTGCACAGGAAATTTTCTTGAGGCTCAAGAATAACAAATGTGTGGAGTACAGCAATACTCTTAAATCGTTTGCTTTAACACTTTATTTTTACTCTCCGGCAGCATATGATTATGTCAGAGAATCATTAGGATTTTGCCTCCCACATAAGGAAACGATTCGAAGGTGGTATTGTTCAGTTGATGGCAAACCAGGCTTCACGTCAGAAGCATTTGAAGCTATTAAGGAACGTGTTAGTAACACGAATTATCCTATTTACTGTGCAGTTATGTTCGATGAAATGGCTATCAGGAAAAGGATGGATTGGGATGGCAAAGAATTTATTGGATATGCAGATCTCGGGGAAGGCATATGCAACGACACGCATACCGAGGCTAAAGAAGCCTTGGTAATTATGGCTGTAGGTGTAAACACTTCCTGGAAAATACCAATTGGCTACTTCCTGATCGATGGTATTAATTCTTCAACAAAAGCAGCTCTTGTAAAGCAGAGCTTGGAAAAATTGCATGATAATGGTGTTACAGCTGTGTCGTTAACATTTGATGGTCTATCAAGTAATTTTGCAATGGCAAACCTTTTGGGTGCCAAAATAGAGTCAACATGCTTAGACACTCTTAATACAAGTTTTCCACATCCCTCAACTGGTTCTAATGTGTACGTTATGCCAGATGCAGTGCATATGTTAAAGTTAATGAGAAATAACGAATACATTTGTTGGGAATATATTGAAAAGTTGGAGACACTGCAGACTAGTGAAGGACTACGACTTGCAAACAAGTTAACAAGAAATCATATTCAATTTCATACTCAAAAAATGAAGGTGAAACTTGCTACTCAGGTACTAAGTAGTTCTGTTGCCAATGCACTGTTTTTCCTAGCTGATGATTTGCAAATAGCAGAATTTAAAGAATGTCGTGCTACTGCAGAGTTTTGCTCCATGTTTGATCGCCTTTTCGATTTGTTAAATTCGAAAAATCCTCTGGCAAAAGGTTTCAAGTCAGTAATGCGTGAGTCAAATAAAGATAAGTGGGAACCCTTCCTCGATAAAATTGAAAAATACCTAAAGGGACTTAAAAATGCATTTGGAAAACCACTCATAGATACACCTAAGAAGACGCCAATCCTTGGATTCTTGTGTCTTTGTAAAAGCCTAAGAGGTTTATATGCTGATCTTGTAGTCACAGGGAAACTACAATACCTGGCAACTTACAAATTTTCACAAGACCACATAGAGTTATTTTTTTGCCGAGTCAGGTCGCGTTTCGGATGGAACAATAATCCGTCATCACTACAGTTTAAATCAGCATATCGCCAACTGCTGGTACAAAATTAAATTAAATGTAAATCTTCAGGGAATTGTATCGCACAAGATTCGACACCACTACTTTCGTGGTCAAAAGATTTAATCATCAAGGAAATAAATACACCAGAAGTGTTCGATACCACAAATTTCTCTACAGCTCGTAGATATGAAATCGAACAAAACGAGAAGCAAGTAGAGATGGCCGATGAACACTCATATGCCATTTTACCATCCGCCATGTCCGAGTTCTCACAGAACATTGTTGTATACATAGCAGGATTTGTAGTAAGGGCAGTCATGAAAAAAGTAACATGTGTAGATTGCTGTACAGCTCTGACATCCACGAACAATGTTCAAATTCCTTATTCGGACTTTTTATCTAGAAAAAATAATGGTGGTCTTGTGTTACCATCAAGTGACGTAGTAACTCTATGTACAACCACAGAGAAGTTCACAAGGCAAATGATTGCTGAAAACTGTGGTAAACCACCTAGGGGGAAATCAGTGAGTTTGAAATTGGAAACACAGGTGTTGAACTCCCTTGGCAAGTGTTCTCTCTTTGCTGATTTAGAAGATCATTCTCTTGATAATGAGTTCCCAGCCAACCACATCATAATTTTAATGAAAATGATAATGAAGGAATACATTAAAGTTAGATTCCATCACATTGCAAATGTTCACAGTCTATCTCTACACACAAAAAATGTACGTCAGAGTTTAACTAAATCCATTCTTTTTATGAATCAGCAAAGCAATGTGTAAAACCACATTTGGGCAATTCCACACTAAAGTGACCATAACATAAAGAAATTAAATATTTACAATAATGTTTGTCATTTATAGAAATGATATAGTACCGGTATGTTCATAAACATCATTCCCTGAAAATTTCAATAGGGCCTACAAACAAAAATTTATTTTCCATTTTAGGCAGGTTTTTATCAGCGAGTGTATTTATTTTAGTATTAAGAGGGCTCCGGCGATACAGAGCTTTCGTTTATTGGCTGTCAAATCCACAATTCTTTACATAATCAGATAATTTTTTTTGCGTTATGTCAATAAAGAACCAATTGATGTTTCTATCATATTCGAATTTTAATTTTAATTTTTTACCAAAGCATATTTAATAAAATGCAGTTTTTTAGATTAGATATACAAATTTGGATATGATACATTCCTACAAAACCTTCTTATATGAAACGTAGTTTTTTTGTAGATTTTTATCTCTAAAACTACGCTTTCTAGAATAAAGGGCGTTTAGTGTTCGGCGGGCTAGTCTATACCGCTTGCCCCTGCAGATAAAATGTCGCAAGCGTAGCGCCAGAGCTCTCGGCCGCGAGAGGCGGAGCTATAGGTAGTGACGCGGCGAACATCCAAACGTTGCCCGTGTAGGCTCAGACCATCGCTGTCCTTGGAACTTGTGTCCTTACTCGAGTGTTTGTTGCTTGTTCACTTATAGTTACAGTAGCGTTGAAAAAGCACGTTATCGATACATCTAGCTGTCCACACAATGTTTTTATTATTTCAATCATGTTCACTGTATGTGTGTGTATTTATATTGTGTATGTGCTGTGTTTATTTGTTGTTTGACACAGGTTAAAAAATACGTTATTATATTATTATAGTTTGTTTAATTAAGCATGATTACTCTAAGTGACACATGAAAGCAAAACATATAGCTTAGGTATATTAATTTAAGATATTATGTCAAAAGATTTCCCTAGCACATAATCTGAATCTGATACCTTGCAATACCAGACTTCTGACAGTTATGCCTATTTTAGGATTTTGTTGTTTCACTTGGTACTTAGGTTCTCTGTTTTTGGAACAGAAAGCCAACTAGATCCATAATGTGTCCCTCTTTAGGCTCCTGATCACTAAGCAGGCTATTTTTTCGACAATATTAATTGCAAACATATTATCTGAAACTCCATTGTATTATACAACGCACGGCAGTCGAGTGAGTACCACAAATGCTCTAAGCTTAAAAATACGTTTTTCGCAAAGATTCCCGTTGTACGGTTAACATCAGGTTCACCCAGTGTGACCCTCTTTAGGTTAGAAACTAATTTATGAGAGTAATTGTTAAGCAAATGTTCATGGGATTATTAGAAGACTCAAACTTTACATTCAGTTAGGATTGCTGGTAGCTGGATTCGAACCCGCGACCTCCCGAATCGGGTCTCACGCTATACGCATGAGCTATCTTTGTCGGTATGCCAAGCATTGAACCTGGCACCTATCCCCGAAGCCTGAAGATGCGGCTTGAGCAAATGATGAAAATAATTTCTAGTAATTAGACGAGGGAGCGGAGCGGATTCAAGAAAATCGGCACTTCCGTAATTCTGTACATGTGTGTGTCTGTACGTCGAAAATAAGCCGAATTGCTGAATAGATTGCGCTGAAATTTTAAACAGACATCCGGTACGAGTTACTCGATTTGGTTAGTCGGGAAACACTCCCGTAGGTGTAATTGATATTATTTACTACAATCCAGAAATTAAAAATGTCCGCCCCAACCGGGATTCGAACCACTTTAACGAACGAGTTTACTGAGAACTGATGACAAAATCAGCAAGATCAATTGCGATTTAAACCTACAAGAAATAATAAATTGAAAATAGGCCAGGAATGTGTACGAATTATTTTAACGACAATGGTTTTGTTCTTGAAAAAATATTTGTTATTTGTTATTTTTCTGGCCGTGGAATGCAGTGCCCAAGGTGTATCGAATCTTGCACGCTCAAGGTACCCCCAAATTTTGCTCGGAGATTGAGTAAACCTTGCAATATTCACACGTATTTTGTACTGGCTAAGTTTTCCATAGCATTGTCACTGATTATAGACTACACTGCGTTATATGCATTTCAAAACATGCTTAATAATTTTTAAAACACAATCCAGAAATTACAAAATCTTTCTCGATCAGGGGATTGAACCCAGGTCTCCCACATTTCGGGTATGAAGGCGCCTTAGCCAACTAGACTAGAAAAAGCCAAAGTCGTTGTTAGACGAGTGATCGAGTCATGTGTTGAGTACCCGGGAACATTTGCATTTAAATTTGATTATTATATTGGTATAAATAATAGGGTTTTGAAGTTTAGTTGGTATAAGTGGAAGTCAATTAAAATGCCATAATGCGCAACTCTATCCTATGATATTGATAAGTGAGGGATGCCTTATGTAGGGGGAAGAAAGGGAATGTTACCGCGACTCAACACATGGTCACTCACTCGTTTAACAACGACTTTGGCGTTTATCTAGTTTTAATTTTAATATTTCACCCTGGGAATTAGATCTGTCGCTTAGCGCTCGAACCAACACTGTCGGTATTTCCAGTGAAGACCCTCGCTATAAGAAAATACCGATGGCGATAACCAGTCTTGGGGAGGAACGCGTTCCCGGGAACGCGTTCCTTTTTCAGGAACTTTTGTGGGAACGCGTTCCTTTTCTTAGATCAGGAACTTGTAACGTGAAAGTTACTATTTCGTGGGAACTTGGAACGAATTTAACGTTCCTTTACAAGTTCGTTTTGTCGTCGTAATCCCGTCGAATTCCACAATTCCAGTACCTAATAATATCATAAACTTCAGTATGAAAAATAATTATCTTGTCACATTTTGTGTTTTCGAAAAAGGCGGAGCCCCCCCCCCCCATGCCCGGGGCAAGTAAAAAAGTCCGGGCATGTGAGAAAATCTCTCACCATCGCCCGCGCTTAGCTTTCGTCGCAAGATAAGCTGAAGCCTGGGATAAAAGATAAGTCCACTTGTCCAATAACAGATCCCATGCGTCGTGATTGCAGGAACACTCACTGTTCCTTGCATCTGGTGTATATCTTGTCACAGTCTAGTCTGCAAGGTCACGATGCGTTGGCGGGGGGGGGAGGGCTGGAGCCCGAATGCTGGCGAGTAAACAAGATAAGGAAAGGCCAGCCTCATGTGCTTAATTTCAATTATCACCTAGCTTTTGACTTCTAGCAGATAAAAAACATAAGAACTGTTATGGTAATTATTTACGCAGTATAATCTTTGGAAGATTGCGAGTGGTAAGTGTGGGGGGGGGGGGGGGCGCACTCAACCCACTGCCACAAGTCGGCGGCAGGAACAGAGGACATTATAATTCGAAAGAAAAACACCGCTATATGTCCTGATAACTAATTTTAATTGTTTAAAAAAAATTAGCATGCAAGTTTTCTGTATACGTGTACGTGTGTATATAGTGCGTTTACTCGCGAGTAGATGGTATAAGGAACGTGAAAGGAACTAAGTTCCTTTTGAGGAACGTCTCAGTTCCTTTTTTTATAAAAGGAACTAGGAACGTCTTAGTTCCTTTTTAGGCAGAAGTAACTTAACTTTTCAAAGTTCCTTTTTTTGGTCGGGAACTTGCCCAAGACTGGCGATAACGAGTGCCTCTTGTTGCTAACGATTTTTTATGTTTGTATGGGAAAATAACACGCATTCAACAATTGAAATATAGCAACTATAGATGAAACCCAGTCTTATGATTTTTAGCTATATTATGGATAATGGATATATTATAACGACGCTGGCTAACTTGTCCCGTCGCGAGACTAGTCAGCCACAATAAAAGTAACTGACTAGGGACACAGGGACACTAGGGTATATCTTCTAAATCTATTCCGTGTGTAAAGATCGGAACAATAATGTAGGTATAGTCTGTCTAGTTTGTATCAAACTGTTGGATATTTTATGAACGAATCCATGAGTAGTGATGACTAGGCTAACACTGATTTGATGTAGTTTATTTACTTTGCCAAAGAAAGAGAAACCAATTTAAAACCACGCCCCCACCCATTTGTACGACACTTTTCTTTCCCTCATTATAATTATTTATACTGCAGGAAATTGGAAAAAGTAGAAGAAAATTGGTTGAACGAAACGGTTCAATCTTCGTCTGGAATTTTGACGACAGAATACTCCCAAATAGCCCCGCAGGGTGTTTTTTTCAAAAATATTTAACCAAATTTGTTTTGCTAAAATAGGTTATGAAATTTTTTAATTCAAATACATTTATCCTGGTGTGAGGAGGGTCCGTGAACGAATAGAACACCTCAAATGGCTCCGCAGTGCGTTTTTTTCACAACTTTTATTCAGATTTTGGGTTGTTAATATAGGTTTTGGGTTATTAAAATAAGTTATGAATAAATTAAAATGAAACATTTACTCTGGTGCAAAATTTATAATTTTCCCTAACATCCAGGAGAGGGGGGGGGGGGGGCTAGCCCCGTTTGCCGTTCCCCCCTTCCGACGCCCATGAAAGCAACGGAAATTTGCATTTATAGGTTTTATATGGATTGCTATTGCCCGAGCTTATTGAAGCGCAATTTGCAAAGAGGCTCGTGCTCGGTGAGATCAAAGAATCCACCTACATAACATCGTCCTTGCACAAGTTGCAGCATCTGTGGCCAAGATACTCTTACAACAACCGAAACGAGCAAAGAAATCAAGAAAGCAAAGCCTTCTCTAAAGCCGCTAAATAATATGCATTTATATCGGCAATTACATATTTTAACACAGGCAGAAGTACATCAAGGGTATGACGAAAACGTCGTATACCTTAGTTACAGTTACAGAAATGAAGGATTCCCGAAGGAAACGTCATTACCATACTAGTTGTAGGTCTACTATAGTTATTGAAATAGAAATTAATATTTTCTTTACATGGTATGACATTGTCTGGAATATTAAATAATACTATTGATTTTATACCATTCACAATCACATCCCGGGTAAAAATAAATCAATCAAGGGTAGGACGGAAATTTTCTTCACACTTGAGCTTTTGTACATGCAGTGCAAAAAGTTGTGTTTGAGTGTATTATGGATGTATATTCAGAACATTTTGCTAAATTCCTAATTCTGACTTGCCTCTTGATCATTATTATCATTAAGTATAGAACATTCCTCAATGTTATTATAGCTGCTAAATACCCAGTGCAAATAAAACGTCAGGAAATCAGTGCTAGTCCGTTCTCCACTCTCCAGCTCGCTTGCCGAATCATTTTCAATATTATCTCGACTCGGCATAATGTGTCGTCCCAAGGTGGCGGGCCGGCGGCCGGCTGCGTCATTGCCTCACTCACACACAGCACAGCACACACACACACTCAGCACACAAGCGTCTGCGTTGCCATGGATACGAGACGACAAACAGCGCTATCTGCACGTTACTCAAGACAAACTAGAGCCTTGCCGGCGCACTCTTAACAAATAATCTTTCCCTAAATGCTAATTTAAAAAAAATGTAGGCCTATAAAAATGTAATAGGCTAATTTAAAGATGACTATTATGAGAACTAAATGCCTCAGGTAGACTATTGTTAAATTCAACACTATGACGTGCTTTAAAAATGAATTATGTATAGCTCCTTTTTCTATGAATCATGTTGATTGAGTTTCACACTCGTAATTTGTTTTTGTATCTAACCTTTGTTGTAAGCCTATGTGTTTAATCAATACAATTATTCCAATTTAACTCAATTCACAGGAATTTCTGATTGATTGAACCAACTTTTTACCATGGCTTTTTCTATGTAATTCTGTTACAACAGACATAATTAGCTTTAGGCCTAGGCCTATATCAATTAAATATAAGTATTTTTAAAGAAACTTTTATTGCATAATTAAAAGTCAACTTTTAGTTGTTATTTGCAATTATAAGATGTGCAAAAACTTACTTGCAATAATCAGTATAAATAATTACAGTGTGTTAAATCTGTCTGATTCGTAATTCTGTTAGGTACCGTGGAATTGCCCATTTATATCCACTCTACAATGGATGCACTGGGCTGTACCCTACTTTAACAATTATAAAAACAATAGGCCTAATATGCGTTGACGGGTGGACAAGCTTGCTTATCAACGCATCACACAGAGCATTTTCCTAATATTATTGTAGGCCTATAATGTTATTTAACCTTGTCAAACCATGGTCAAACTATCTGTGATCATTTTCATTAGGCCTAGGCCTATATGTATAATTTTTAAATCAGTTTTACTTTTAATGTTATTTATATGCCCTAGGCCTAGCCTAGGCTAGGCCTAGTTCTCATTGCCCATGTGGTCATTACTGAATTCTCATGGGTAGGCCCTAGGCCTAGACCTATTGCTATTATTATAAGTATCTGACAGTATTGTATTTTATGTTTGGATATGTGCTACGCGGCTGTGTCTGTTTGTAAGCAATATACGATACCAAAAGAAATCCGGATTTGTTTATTTTCTTATAGGTTAAGAGATACTTACACGGGCTAATCCCTGTAGAAATAACACATCTGATGTTATTCAAAGTGTATTTTCGCATGTATCTTATATAATGACAATATTTAATACACATACAATAAAATAAAAACACATCTAGCTAATAATAATTGCACATTGTCTTAGAAATATCCTATCTGTCAGTACTGTTTATACTGACAACCAGCTGACAAGTTCGACTTCTTGCCATAAAAATGGCGGCTCTCACAGCCTTCAATTTGCAATAGTTTTCCAGCCACTGCCGCTATGGAGTGTTAGGGGCTTGGAAATGCTTTGCTAAATCTCTCTAGTGAGTGTAGGCGTAGTTGGCCTCTAGCGACTGTTTCACTTTTTATTCATCAAAATGTATAATATTATTTGACATAGATGTTTATTTGTTTAAGGTACCGGGTCTGGAGTTCCTCTTTCTGATCGATGTTGTTGGAATGTCAGCATCGCTCATTAGCAGTCATTGGCTCTATTTGTACATGAAATTGCACCCCCTGGGGGTATTCCTGAGGAGAGGCCACCTAATCAGTTCAGAAAACAAAAAGTTCAATTTTAATTTTTTACTTATTTTAGTTGTTTGGGAGGGAAACCATTTTTTTGCTTTTTAAAAATGGTTTCTCTTTCCAGGAAAGGCCAAATTTTTTAAAAAATTTTAATGGGGATTTTGGTTAATTTTTTTGGAAGTAAAAAACCCTTTTAGTACCTAAAAAACCCCCATATAAGAAAAAGTAGAAAAGTTTTTTTTGACCTTTTTAAAATTGGCAAATAAAAAGCATTTTTAAATCATGGTTTTTTTTCCAAACTAAGGTAGGGGTTTTTACAGTAGTGAATGAAAAAAACGCAAAAAAACCCAAAATATACTACAAAATTCCATTGAAAATTTTAAACATTTTGTTTGTTTTTTTAAAATTCTATTCTTTTGTTTACAACCTCCCAAACTTATCTCTGCGCCGATTTGGCTTTTTTTTTTAATTTTTTTTTCCAGGTTTCTCCCGGAAAATCAAAGTCCAACTTTTAAAATTAAATGGACACCAAAAAATTTTTACCCCGCAAAGGGCCAAGTGCCCACCCAAAACCCCAATCCGGATTTTTAAGGGAATTTTTTTTACAAAAAATAAGTTATTTTGGGGGTTTAAGCAGTTTATTACAAAGGGGGTTTTTTGCCCAAAGGTTTCGGTGCTCGGGGAAACTTTGAGTTTATTGGGAAATATTTTAAAAGAAAAGCTCGAGTTTTTAATCTTAATGGGCCCACCTAACTGCGGGCCAAAGATTTAAATTTTAAAAGGCTGCCAGGATAGCATAATATCGGGGATGCAGTGCCCCCGCTATCAGTTGGAAACCGCCCCACAATTTGTCATAGGGCATTTTTTTTTTTTTTACTCTTAAACCGATAAAATTTACTAGGACTGCGAGGGCGTTTTTTAAAATTTTTATAATATAGGCAAAATAAAAAATTGCGAATTTGGAAATATTTTGAAAATTTCCCTTCAATTGGAGCTTTATAAAAAAATTACAAAATTTTAATGGAAATGAAATCACCAAGTCCAAATTTCAAATTTATTTTCAAAAAAAATAAAAAGACAAACGGTGTGTAGTTCGGCAAAACTACTGATATTCGAATGATTTTTTTGCAGCTATTTAGGCCTTTTTCACCCCCAGCAATGGCGCACTCTGGCGATATGATCTTTTGAGGGACGGGGTGGTTTTTTTTGTTCGAAATAAAAATTTCATTGGCCAAGAGTAAAAACTTCAGCTAATGCGAAACCACTCAATGCATAGTACTGTTTGTTGTTTACTGTTTGCTAGAACAGGGCAACTAAGACATTATTTTTTTGTGAAAGTTTTTAGCTTGAATAAAACATTTTTTTTTTCCCCACGCTGAGCCAATAAGAAAGTACACAGCATATTCATAATCGTGCTTTTACGAAAAAAAATTTCGATGGAAAACCCTAATTATTGAGGGGGGAAATGGCTCGAATGTCTTTTTTTTTTTTTTTTTTTCTTTACTGCTTCGTACGGGTCGCACCGTCTCTGATCGACCAAAATTTTTCACATGTACATACCCCCTAGGGGGGTTGTGTATAGTTTGGGGCCCAAAACGTTCAAAAAGTTAAAAATTTACATTAAAGTTAATAAAAAGGTTTTTTTTTAAACAAAACGGCGACAAAATTGAGGGGGGCCAAATCATTTAGAGCCGCCCGACAAAATATGTATTTTTATTTTGACCCGATAAGTAGTGTAATGGAAATTACATTATAAAAAATCCTTTTTAACCAGGGCAACGGAAAGTCGCACAGCTTTTTTTTGGCTCATGATAGGGGGTCGAACGGAGGCTCGGATCGAGTTGAAATTTTGACATCCGAAAAGTTTCGTTCCCGATTGAATGCCATTAGTTTTGTGGCAAAACGTTCAAAAAGTTATAAAGTAACATTAAAGTTAATCTAAAGTTTTTTTTTAAAAACTAAATGGCGACAAAATCTGAGGTAGCCAAATCATTTAGAACGTCCGCCCCGGGCAAGAATATGTCAATTCTATTTTGACCCGATAAGGAGTGTAGATAGAAATTTCAATTTAACAAAAGTAACGTTACCATGGCCCAAAGAAAGCGCACAGAATTCTGGTCACCCTTTGGAGCTATCCCAATAGTGGCCAAAACGCTTAATTCCTGGTCTTTATTCTCGTTTTAAAGTCACCGTTAGGGGTCATGATATCCCTGACCCTGCTAGTGATCCGAAAAAGTCGAGCGCACGACGAGACTCCCGAAAATTTGGGGAAAGAAACAAAAATCGGAAAAGGACACCCGATCTTGTTCTTAGTACTAGAATCATGGCGGCTTTTACGATACGTCCGATAAATTTAAAAAAAAAAAATAAAGATAAAATCATGAAGCAATCTAGTAACAAGACCAGAAACAGACCAAGAATAAGACAAGACCAAGTAATGAGACCAAGAACGCAAAGAACACTATTCGGTTAGGTCCTAGTATGTACCTAGAAGTAATCAAGATTTAAAATAGTTTTCCCAAAGAAATAATGTCAAGGTCCTTAGATGGCGGTGGTTTATCCATCCTCCTAAATTTACAAAATTTCGATAAATCAGTCAAGACTTAAAGACTTATTTCCATTGGTATGTAACATTATTGGAATGTCGTACTCGGGTGGTTGCACGTACCGGTGCTCGCTCAACAACGCGTTTAAATGAGCGTTTTCCCAGTAGTATGATCTGCAAAAAGGGCTCAGTTTATATTAAAGATTACGCCTCGCACATGATGTGAAAACTATTTTAAATTTATGCATGTAACGGAACGCAATCTTTGTTAAACCTAGTATGATACGTGTCCCAAATTAAACATCAAAGAATTAAATTAAAAAATTATTCGTTTTGAGTCGAACCAAATCATTCGGTTTATCCCCCCGCGTTTTCTTTTTGGGCTAGCTGGAGTGCTTATTATCTTACTTTTGCTAACTTATGCTAACTATGTCGTGTGACGAGGAGCACAGCTGGGAACCAAAGATGCGCGTGGTCTGGACGGAGCGGACACTAGTGAAGCCGGTAGCTGCAGGTGATAAGCAGGTTTATGTTGTCCAAGGTTTAGTGATCTTCAGTATGGGAATAGCAAGTGGGCCAATACAAATGAGTACAAACGACAGAGCAAACGCAATGTCAACAATCCGCCTCCTTAGTATTGAGGGCCCAGCCACGACAATTAAATGTTTTTTGCCTAGATTATAGTAAAAAAAAACAAAATTTATCAAATTCCCATTTTTTAAAAGATAGGCTATCTTGTATTTACTATTTATTTTATTTTTTACATAACAATCTCTATCAACATGGATTACCATTTCAATTTCGGCTGCATTTATAAACCTATTGCCCTGTGTCAAGAGTCATGCTGAGAACAACACTGAGAACAACACATGTGCTGTACTCCGTTTCAAAACCCGGAAAATAGGTACACAAATTAACGTTTGTGCGGTAATCCGTTCAAACGGAAAAACAAACACAAACACCAAATTTTGGGAAAACCGCACGCTTCGGCAATGTCGCGAAAAGAAAATGTGTGCTGTATTCCGGTGCGTAATCCGTTTTTTCTCTATTCTGTTACCCGTCCAAATGCCACAATATATCAAAAAAAATACTCTAATATTAGAAGTTAAGACATAAAGTAGGACTTTCTGATGGGTGCCGGTATACAGGACTACGACATAATTGACCTAACTGAAAAAGTGGCTCGATTTCTCTATTTTTGACGATATATTTGTATTCCAACTTCAAACTGTTTAGATTGATCGAACATTTAGGGAAATGGGGGAGCATGCTATTATGTAAAGAGGGTATTAATTGTTCACTCCATAAGCAAGTGTCCCCAAAGAACCACGAGTATCTAGGCTAAAGATAAAATTGTATCCCGAAACCTTTTTCTATTGTATCGTGCCGTATATAGGCCACCTGATGTCGAATACATTTTTTGAATAATTTTTGGATACATTGGCGTCCTATAGAACAATGCAGGATCATTCTAATGGAGACTTTAATATTTGCAGGGCAAAACAAAGTAAAATTTCGCTTTTTAGACAGTGTTGGGCATATGGAATGGAGCAAATCGTAGAAATCCTACTAGGATAACTCTCATCAGAAACTCTAATTGATCACACATTACCAATAATCCCCATCTTTATTGCCACAACGAAAACCATCTGAATGATATAAGTGATCATTTCGCAAAAGGAACGTTTTTCAAATCCAATCCACAAAAGACCCCAGGAAATTAATATCAAACGTTTTACAAGTTCTTTGACTCGAATGAATTCTTTTTTTTTTCTAGAAAATTTGAATCAACTGACGATATTTACAGGTCTGACAACTTAATTGTCGATGCGCTTGAAAGACCCGCGATTAAAAACATTTAGAGTCCGGGAAATAAACCGTGGATAACCCGGAA